>VURO01044334.1:0-11719 GCA_015108175.1 Pelvicachromis taeniatus | reverse complement strand
TGTGTGTGTGTGTGTGTGTGTGTGTGTGTGTGTGCGTGCGTGTGTCTATTCCTTTCCTCACACTAATGATGTTTTTATCCTAGAGGGATTTCAATCACACCAAATTACTATGGCCTTGCCATTGATTAGACACAACAGAACATTAGCTGGAGGGGAGAGACGGAGAAAGAGCCGGGAGAACACATTTTGTATTATTTGGTAAAAAGTGGATTACACTGAGTGATTATGTTCTGCCTCAACATAATGCTTCCCATTATATCTAGAGGGTTATTACAAATCAAAATAAATCAAAAGAAAGCAAACAAAGCTTTCACGTCCATCTGTCCTACAGCGGGCTCGAAACCAGCTTGTCTATATAAAATAAACCCAATTATAGAAGAAATCTGCAATTACTTAATGCTGTGTCTCAGATCATGCACTTTGTACGCTTGCTTTGGGCACATAAGCATGAAGTGCTCTACAAGCTCCAGGATAGTGTAGTCAACATTTTCAAAAAATTAGCCCCATAGTGGAAAAGGAGGTACTGCCAAACAATTCTTAGCTAGTAGAAGGAGGAATTTACTGATAATACTAATGCTTGCAGCACTGCAGAGAAAAATCACAGCTTTCATGTTTGGAAGAATTGTTCAGTGTTAGGCTGTCATATTCACTGTTCACAAAACACAGTAACTAGTGGCAGGTACAGTTCTGTGCATAAGTCTTAAACCATCCCATCTATTCGCTTTCGCTTATCCTTTTCAGGGTCGCGGGGGGCGCTGGAGCCTATCCCAGCTGTCTTGGGGTGAGAGGCAGGGTACACCCTGGACAGGTCGCCAGTCTGTCACAGGGCTAAGTTAATAAGAAATCTTTGCAGCAATTTACTGAAACATGTGCAAAAATACAACAACTCATGTACAAATGAAGTATTTGTTCTCATAATTTGTTTGAGTAAGAAAATAAGCTTTCTATGGATGGCAATACTTTGGCCTCCAGTAGCACTGTGAGGAGTCTTGGAGTCACATGGAAAGATATATCCATCAACGTGCATATTAGACAAATATATAAGACTGCTTTCTTCCATTTGCGCAATATCTCTAAAATTAGAAACATCCTGTCTCAGAGTGACGCTGTAAAACTAGTTCATGCATTTATTGCTTCTAGGCTGGATTACTGTAATTCGTTATTATCAGGATGTCCTAAAAACTCCCTGAAAAGCATTGAGTTGATCCAAAATGCTGCTGACAGGGACTAGAAAGAGAGAGCACACTTCTCCTGTATTGGCTTCTCTTAGTTGGCTTCCTGTTAAATCCAGAATCAAATCTAAAATCCTTCTCCTCACATATAAGGTCTTAAATATTCAGGCCTCATCTTATCTTAATGACCTTATAGTTCCATATCACCCTATTAGAGCTCTTTGCTCTCACACTGCTGGCTTACTTGTGGTTCCCTGAGTATTTAAAAGTGGAATGGGAGGCAGAGCCTTCAGCTTTCAGGCCCCTCTTCTGTGGAACCAGCTTCCAATTTGGATTTGGGTGTCCGACGCTATCTCTACTTTTAAGATTAGGCTTAAACTTTCCTTTTTGATAAAGCATATAGTTAGGCCTGGAGCACGAGACCCTGAATCGTCCTTTAGTTACGCTGCAATAGGGCTAGTGTGCTGGGGAATTCCCATGATGCGTTGAGTGTTTCTTCTTCAGTCACCTTTTTAATTCAATATGTGTTTGTACACCTCTCTGCATTTAATTATTATTTATTATTATTTTTGGCTCTCTTCCACAGCATGTCTTTGTCCCGTCTTCGTCCCATCACCCCAATCAGTTGTGGCAGATAGTCGCCCCTCCCTAAGCCTGGTTCTGCTGGGGATTTCTTTGGGTTAAAAGGGAGTTTTTCCTTCCCACAGTTGGCAAAGCCCTTGCTCATAGAATGTCATATGATTGTTGGGGTTTTCTTTGATTTCTTAAAAAATATAAAGGGCCTTGAGGTAAATAAATTAAATTGAATTGAAAGTAGTCTTCAGGAATAGCTCTCCAGGCTTCTTGAAAGACATTTAAAATTTGGATGTTGGCTGCCTTTTTTTCTGTTTTCTGTCAAGATGATCCCACACTGCTTCAATAATATTGAAGTTCAGGCTCTGGGGAGGCCACTCCATTCTTGCTTGTAACTGGATTGGCAGTGTGTTTGGGATCATTGTCATGCTGAAAAATAAAGCTGTTGGCAATCACGGTTTTGCAAATTGTATGGTATCAAAATCTGATGATACTTTTCAGTGTTTATAATTCCATCAGTTTTGACAGGATCTTGAACACCACTGGCTGAAACGTAGCTCCAAATCATGACAGAGCTTCAACAGTGTTTTACAGACGGCTGTAGAGGCTCATTGTTGTACCTGTCTCCTGAGATCCTTTGTACACACTGATAATGAACTGAATCTAAAATTTCACATTTGTATTCATCACTCCAGAAAACCTGTTGTCACTGATTTTTTTTGTATAATAACAGACTTTTGCACGCTAATGTAGCTTACAAGATTAAAGCATTAACAGTATTTGAAACACTAATGCAAGTAAAGACATGGGCGTTTAATATATGATACACTGATCTGACCTTATATGAAAAGTAGTTTAATGCAACATGTGTGCATTGATAGAAAAAAGATATTTATCTGACAAGCTTTGGCTGACAGATAACAAAACTACGTAATATGGTTACCAATTAACATCCCCTCTCTTTTATATTACTTTGTGATATAACACTCCAGTCTTCCATAAAATTAAACTGGCTTCAGTTACAAAAGCATAAAATTGAACAGGCAAAATGTCTTTCTTTCTATTGTTTAAAAAAAAAAAACACTTTTAACTTTAAATTCTTGTCTGAACTTGCTACATGTAACAGCAAGGGTAACTAGCTACAAGAAAAAAAACTAGATAGCTGGTGATAACGGAGAGAGATGGCAATCGCCTCGCAGGTGATGTCTGCATGGAATTTTGTTTTCGTTTTCTCTGTGAATAGAGCGACCTCTCTCACTGCATGACTCTCGTCCACGTCAGAGTTGTTCTTAAGTAACACGAGGCATCTGTCTGATGACGCACAACCCTGACATTCACACTGCAATGCATCAGGGTGAAGACAAACAAGGAACACTAAGTTAAGGCGCTGCCTCAGGTAAGACCCACAGGTCACAGCAAGGCCGCCACACCATGTGGATTGTGTCTCTAACAACGTTTCAACAGTCTGAGGCGCAGCATACAGTTGGAGATGAGAAGACGAGACATCCTTTGCCTCCAGAAAAAGTAGGCCGTTCCTTACCTTTACATAAACAACAACACACAGTTTTTTTCCTCAAAAGTTGCTGTGCATGTGAACTGATTCTTACAGACTTGTTTGTGGGTGCCGCGAGCTTTGACAATCGCTACCCCGCACAATATGCACCTCTTCAAAACCCTTGCTATTTAGGGAGGACGGCCTTGGAAGATGAATGTGGGGAACGCTTCCTGCCTCGGGCCATAACAAGTTATCAAAGGTCCAGTGTTTGACATCTAACATCACAGTACAATTGTAGGATATAGTAATCAATTTCCAAGCGCACAATCCGGTGCAGTCTAGTGTGAAAGGGGGTATAACAACAGATGGGCATGCAGGGTAGCTCTCCTGTCCACGGTGAACCGCCTCAAGGCATTTACAGTGAGATAAGAAACAAAAGGAGTAGACTGTCGATGAGTGGAAAGAGGTTGTCTGGTCTGATAAATCCTCATGCCAGCTATGTCACAATGATGCTAGACTTGCAGCGAGGCATAAATAACATGAGGCAATGGGTCCGTCTTGCACACCTACAGCTCTCCAGGTCAGTGGGGGAGGTGTAACACTGTAGAGGATATTAAAATGGCTTTCACTCGATCTAAATAACAGTCCATGATTGTTGTTACCAATAAAGCCAGGGGAGCAATTAGCACTCACTGATTAACACTGAGCACTGCTGTTATTGTGCTCTAAAAGCTGACCATTTGCTCTGCCAGCTTAAACGCTGAGAGGTTATTAGGTTGGTTTCAGTTCTCTGAATGACTGCTACTACTTCAAGATGCATTTCAACCACGTCATGTGCGTAGGTCCAGCTGTGGATGCCATCTTCCTTGTATCTAAATAAAGACAGCAGCAGAAATTAGGATCATATGAGACTAATATACAGTCATGTGAAAAAGAGCATTTTCATAGGGCTCTGCGCAATCCTCTAAAAAACTAAGTAAAGCCTTACCATTGCCATGGGAATTAAGAGGATAAGTAGCAGCCAGGTGCTACTAATCAAATGCACTTAATTAAATCATCATTAGCAAGTGTGAGCACCTCTACACTTAAAAGCAGATGTTTTGGCAATTTGCAGGTCTTAAGCATGTAGGTGTGTTTTAACACAATGCCACAATCTTCCTGTGAGTGGACTTTCCACCAAATTTACCCCAAGATCAGACTGTGCAATGCTCGCAGAAAGAGCAAAAAAACACAAGAGATACATCTCCGATTCTACAGGCCTCAGTGAGCATGTTAAATGTTAAAGTTCATGACAATACAATTAGAAAAAGACTAAACAGGTATGACTTGTCTGGAAGAACTGCCAGGAGAAAATCTTTTTTTCTCTAAAGGAACGTGGCAGCACAGTTTTGCACAGATTCGCAAAGTTATATATGCATAAACCACAAGACTTCTGGAACAATGTCTTTGGGAGAGAAGAGTGGAGATGTTTGTCAATAATATTATAATATTATTGGATGAGTGACGAAACGTTTCTCCCACTGAAAACGCTACAAGCAGATGAACAGAATCAACTTTTTGGGATTTGGCAGAAATACATACCGCCACATTCAATGAAAACTAAGCACAGCATATCAGCAGAAACACCTCATACCAACTGTCAAGCATGGTGGTGGTGAAAACTAAAGCTTGTCCAGAACTGGGTCATACATCAGGTCAATGCATGGCAGCAAAACTACAACAGAATGGCTGAAAAACAAAAAAAATGAAGGTTCTGCAATGAACCAATCAAAATATTGATACCAAACTGACTGAAATAGTGTGGTGGGATCTTAAGAGATCTGTGCATAAACAAATGCCTGCAAACCTCAATGAAGTAAAGCACCACTTTAAGGAAGAGTGGGCCAAGAAAGCAGCTACTTCATGTTACTGTCAGCTGTTACTAACGGTGGTTCTACAAGCTACTGAATCATGGGATGTAGCTGGCTCTTTAGTCACCATATGTCTCACCTTGTTATGAAAAACATTATGTCAGCTGTTCCTAACAACCCCAAATTCAGCTTCCATGTCAGCTGAAACTTTTGGCCATATCAGTAATTGTTTGGTCTGATTGGTTAGCGCAATACAGTGAAAGGGCAGCCACGTGTCTTTTTGTTTGGTGGTTACTAAAATACAACGTCTGCTAACTTCACCAAAGTTCATGCAGTTAACTTACCAGACTTGATCAGAATTACAGACAGACTGAAAAAAAGTGTTTGTTTGCAAAACATGTTATGATTGATCTGAAGAAATTCTGCATATAAAAAAGAAGACTTCTGAAAAGAAGTAAATTTATGTGTGTGAATTATCAGTTTTCAGTTGTATTTTCTTGTCCACGATGTAATTTATGTTCAAGCTTTTAGTCCTCCTCTGCTGCTGCAGGCACTCAGGTGGAAAGATTTTAAGAGCAGGTATGTCACAGTAGGAAAGATGAACAGATCGTGCTATGGTTTTGCTATAGCAAACTAGACACCTATGATTAATTCATGGAGGAAGAAGCAATACTGACACTGAATTCTCATAGTACAATACTACAAGCAGCATGCTGTAAGATTTTCTACCATAACAAATTTCGCTATCCATAATTAATGCTGAACACAGCTACATGTAGAAGAGAGGTGAGTTACAGGGGGGGGGGTTTAAAAAGTAAATATCACAAAAATGGCAAATCCACTCATTTCACACATAATTGCAGAGATCCATAAATGCTTTTTAATTGGGGAAAAAATGCAAGCGAAACAGACAATCTGACAGACTGTAAACAAGCCAACTGTGGGCTGCTTCATAAAACTGATTAGTAAGCACTGCTTGCATGCAGTCTGCAAATGGTATCAGCGCTTCCTTTCACAAATGATAAAGTGTGATGTATGGTCACCGTGCACCGCCTGGGTCCTATTTTTATTGTTGCCCTTAATTTGACCTCCCGAGTAAGTTTGACTGGCCTGGGGGATTTGTTTACAGTCTGTACGTTTATCTTGCTTTTACTTGCCCTTTCACCGCATCCACTGAAATGATGGGTAAAACTACAACAACAGGATAGGAGCTGCAGCAGAAGAGACTCTCTGTTAAATAAGGAAAATGTGACGTAGAAATGAAGCTAATAATAAAGGAACGAGGATGAAGGCAGGCCTAAACACATGTGAAGGAGAGATGGAGAGATTTGTTGACGTTAAGCCAGTCCGTGGGTGGGTCTGGTCCTCAGGGTGAGTCACAGAGTGGGTGTCCAGCGGTCAGCTGAGCCAACGGGGCCATGAGTTGTTATAAGTGTGTGCGCATAAATCTGTATGTCCTGATTTTGTTATTTCTCCAAATGTATTCAGCAAAATGCATCACAACGCCGTAGGCTGTGATATTTTATGATTCCCTGCCAGTGAGTGTGTGTGCGTGTTTTTTTTTTTTTTAATATTAAATTCTACGTAAGCTCGAGCCTGAGTTACTGCCGAGCAATTCGCCCACCACTGAGCTTTTCTTTCTTCCTCTGCCCCTTCTCTCTGCACTCCCCCTTCTCTGCTCCCACTCTGGTTTTATCTCTTTTTCTGCCTGTTTCTCTCACTCTGCCTGATCTATCCTTCTTTCTGTCAGACTTTCTCCTGCTGCATTTTCTCTTTCACTGCCTTTCTTCCCGTCTTTTATCTGTCTGACTTTCTCTGTCTCACACTGTCTCTCTTTCAGTCTTTCTTTCTCTCTCTCTGTTCTGTTTTCTGCCTTACCTCTTTCTGAAGGTACTCATTGCTGATGGCTCAAGAGCTCTTTTCATTCTATCTCCGTTGGTCTCAGTTTCCATCTCAGGCAGGTCACACTCTCTTAGCTCTCGTCACAGACTGCCTACAGCTCCAAGAAACAAGCATACTAAATGATTCCCGGCAAGAGGCTTTTGTTTGAGATGGGGATGGAGAAAGACAAAGAAAAATGGAGGGTTTATGTAACCACTCAGCTGCACAATTGACTTGCTCACTGACATGCTTTCTTCTTAGGTAAACATGGGCCTTTCATTTCTTACAAGACCTCCACTGACCTTGGATTTCGCACAGAAGAAGAAAGATGGTGTTTCTTTGTGAAAGTGTATGTGTGTGTGTGCTCATGCCGAGCATTGTAGGAGTATTTTCTTTCCTGTTTTATAGACTGCCACATTTGAAGATTTAAAAACTTCTGAGTATTGTTTTTAGTATTAACATACTAAACAAGACTAATAGTTGAACTGTGGGACCAGGCAGCCCCCCACTGGTTTGTGAAGTCCTGCTTTAGAGCCCAGATTATGCTTCTGATTCAAGGTCAGGTCTCACTGAGAAACCAGTGGCATCATGGCAGACTCGCCCTAAATCATATCCTGGTCTAAATGTGACTGTGATTTACAAAATGAGCATCATGCTGTATTGAATAAGACTTGAAACTCGAGACTGGGAGCTCATTAGATTAGTGTTTACTGAGGCCACAAATGAACTGAGACGTAAAGTAATTTTCTTCATAGACTTCTATAAAAGTCTATGACTGTTAAAAAGGAGAGTCTAACATACCGGTACTCACATTTTTAAAGCCATTTTCTTGTCTTAATCACTGTGAAAGTGCTTTGGACTACATGTCACATTTTAACCATACAGCACTTTATTATATAGTCTTCAAGCACTTCATCTACCGCATATCCATGGCCAACTTCTTTTTCTTCTTTAAGCTGCCCCCTTTTAGGCCTTGCCACAGCGGATCCTCAGCATCGATCTCATCCTTTGCCCTACATGCTCCTCTGTCACACCAAACTTGCATGTCCTCCTTCACTACATCCATGAATCTCCTATTTGATCTTGTTCCTCCTGCCTAGGAGCTCCATCTTCAACATCCTCTGTTCAGTATATCCACTATCCCTTCTCTGCATCCCTATGTTCTGCAAACCATCTCAGACTTGCTTCTCTAACATTTTCTCTAACTTGCTCAACCTGGGCCGATTCTCTGGTACACTCTGGCAATGAACATTTTAGCGTTGATCTCCTGTCTTTTTGTCCACAAATCACCCCTTACACGCATCTCCAACCACACACCCCTGCCTGCACTCTCTTCTTCTTTACCCCTCTTGTACACTGGTTGACCCCAGGTACTTAAACTCATCCACCTTCAGTACCTCTACTCCTTGCATCTTCTCTGGTCGACAGTGTTTGGACTGTGGGAGAATGCCAGAACCCCGAGAGGAAACTTGTGTAGGCACAGGGAGGGCATGCAAACTTGACATAGAAAAGTCCCAGCTGGAGTTCACACCAGTAATCTTCTCACTATGAGGAAACAGTGCTACCCACTCCACCACTGTGCCCACCAGAATGGAGGTTTAAGGCATTTAAACTGGTGTGCTTAGGTGTGGGAATGTTTATTTGTGTAGAAAAATAACATTTTGTGTCTCTGATTCATCACTTTGTTTTTGCTAACACCCCCCCCCCTCTCTCTCTTCCCTTTCTAAATTCATTTTCTACCTCACTCGACCACCACTGCTTGCTCTTGTTCTCACTCCCACAGCTCCAAAATTAAATGTAATGTTTACAAACGGTACCCAACAGCTTCTGTGGTATACCTCAAAGTAGGTAAACTGAAATTGACCAAATATAGTGAAAATGATTGTGAGATAAGACAGACTGGCCCAAAATGGTACAAGCAAGCTACTTGATCAGTCAGATATGTTTAGCGCTGAAAGCACCAGTTCTTGAACTGTCAGAGAATAATAACCCCTCCGCAGGGACTTCTTTGGAAGGTAAAATATCATCATATAATCACTGTGGTGGAAATACAGTGACTCACTCCAGAAGTCCCTGGAAAAATGTCTTGGGAAAAGATGCTTATTGGCTTCGTCAATTTTTTAAATATAATACAATCTGTTAGATACAGGTCTTAAAGCCAATTTAAACTGCAAGAGAAAACAAAGGCAAAAACTTATATATACCATCTAGAAAATCTGTGGGTCACACCTCATAATCTTTGAATTCAGGTGTGTTCAGCCCCGTTGTATAAAAATTAAGCACCTAGCCATGCAAGCTGGCTACCAAGTGTCAGATTATGTCAAGTGCTGAGGTGCATAGCCCCTTAAAGTCACCAACACTCTGAGAATTCAAAAACTGCAGAGCTCCAAACCTCCTCTGTCTTTAATATCAGCACAAAAACTGTGCAATGGGAACTTCATGGTATGGGTTTCCATGGCTGAGCAGCTGCGTGCTAAGCAGCTGCGTGCCAAGCATCAGGTGGCGTGATGTAAAGGACGTCGCCGGTGAACTCTGGAGCAGCTCTGTGAAGTGACAACTCACCCTTCTCTATATGGTAGTCTGCAGGATGAGACTGGGTTTTGTTAAACACCAAGAGAAAGAAATCTGCCCGTGTGCCATTTGTAAAGCTTAGTGGAGGAGAGTTGTTTTCCTCGGGTTAGCCTGAGCCCTTTGGTTCTAGTAAAAGAATATCTTAATGCATCAGCTTACCAAGACATTTCAGACAGTTCCATGCTTCTTTCCATACTTTGTGGGAACAGTTTTAGGAAAGGCCCTTCTCTTCCAGCATGACTGTTTCCCATTTCACAAAACAGCGTCGATGAAGGTATCGAGTCTGGTACCTGGAAGAACTTGACTGGACTGCACAGAACCCTTACCTCACAGAACCCCTTTTAACACCTTTGGGATGAACTTCAACGAATAATGAGAGCCAGGATGTCTTGTCTAACATTGGTGTCTGACCTCAAATGCTCTTCTGGATGAATGAGTAAAAATTCACACAGACACTACAAATTTCATAGCGGGATTTCCCAGAAAAATGGAAGCTGTTAGAGCGACACGAGGGAGCCAACTCCATATTAATGTCTGTGGATTCAGAATGGGATGTGCCCATACTTTTTGTCACTATAGTCTAAGTTGTATTATAATTATTAATGTTTAATAATCAGAATTGTTCATTATGACAATCCCTCGTGCTTCTTGAATTAACAATGGCCACTTCACTTACCATAACTGTAAGGAGGTTTCCTGTTCATTAAGGGAGTACTTACATTTAAATGCAACTTTAACTACAGGAGTTCTTAATTATCTGGCCAAACCATTTAGTGGGTACTGAGCAATGCTCAATCCAATACCAGTGCTTCTTCTTTTTTTTTGTTCTACCTATACTTGTAATCTTTATGCCTCATTGTGTGCAACTCATTAAAATCATTTTCATGTAAGATAACGTCAGGTCAGAGACTGCTGTGTAGCATCATGACTGAATTAATGCAGCAGATAGAGGAAACAATTAATCTTATAAAGACACTGATGAATGAACGCTATAATGAGGTCAGCACTGAGGCCATTTCCATTTTTGGTGTATTGGTTCAGTGCCTCCATGCTGCTTATTGCAATTATTCCGCTATCATAACCAATAGAAACGATGGCTACTAAAGCGAAAGAAATAAGACCCAATTTGTAATAATAATTTGGCACACTGCTTTTTTTTTTATAGTATATAAGTAAGTAGACAATTAGAGTGTATATATAAAGGGAGCAGGTACATGAAAGTACTGTGGAATCCACAAGCTGCTGTGTGCACTGTCTTGTCCACATTGCACGACTCATAAGAGCAGAAAATTAAGGTTTTACCAAGGTTTTATCAACCAGTTACGGCTTATAGATTTATTTCCCTGACCACAGAATAAAAAACTTGATTTGGGTTATTTTTTCACAATAATTGGTGCACAAATCACGCTTTGCAGAAACCAAATATGGAGCAGCATCCAGATACTGGTTCCTATTCACTTTCGGCAACTTAAAGTCACTCACCAATGTTGTGTATTTTGATGTTTGGCCTGACTGTGTAATCGGGAGAAGTCTGAATGGAGTCATCGTCTGCCTGGGAGACTGAGAAACACATCACATGCACACATAGACAGAGAGAAGGAACGAAAGAAGAGGAAGGAATAAAACGTAGAGGGACAGAGGCAGAGAGAGTGAGACACAGACAAGGAGAGAAGACACTCCATTAAAACGGCAGCACTGCGAAACAAGGGAGGGAGTGAATTTTAGGCACCATTAAATTTTGCACAGTTACAGAAGAAGATGAAGGAGTTCGTGTACCCATGCCACTGAAAAAGCATGAAGAAATCGTGGACTTTGAATCCAGAGATCCATGTGAAAATTAAAACATTAAAAGCATTTGGAACAGAATTCATTATCACATTCAGTGTTCGTGTAGACATGGAATTAAAGTCAGTCTGCACGGGCAAATTAACCATGAATGAATAATGTTTGGGTTGTGTCTATTCATCTTTGTGTATTTTTGCCTCTTTTCGTCAGCTAATATGTTTGTCTGTGTAAGCCTGTGACTGTGATACAGAGCTAGGTGGATGGAACAGCATTAACGGAGGATGCGCACAGAGGCTGGTAGCAATTTGCAACTCATCAAGGATGTAAAGCATGTGTCATGAATATTCACATTTCTTTCTTATCTTAAATACTTGAAGGATTTAAGGTGGGAG
>VURO01044333.1:0-12710 GCA_015108175.1 Pelvicachromis taeniatus | reverse complement strand
AGCCCATTTCCGCCGCTTGTATCCGCGATCTCGTTCTTTCGGTCACTACCCACAGCTCGTGACCATAGGTGAGGGTAGGGATGTAGATCGACCGGTAAATTGAGAGCTTCGCTCTCTTCTTGTCCTTTTCCTCATTTTGCCTTCTTAATTCTTTAATATCCTCAATTAAGTTGACTATCAGTTTTTGTTGTTTTGCAATGGTTATTTCTTCTGACATAAAGTTCAAAGATTTCTTTGTCCTCCAGTTCCTCCTCGTTGATATTACTTCTTTTAGGCGGCATCTTCTCAATACTTGTGCCCCCTTTTTCTTTGGTTGACGACGTTGGCAGCGAAGGTTGGCTCGTATGGTCTGATCCAACAGACAAGCTGCTGTATACAACACTGATTCTCAAGCATACAAAGTTGCTTCCTCTTTCAATCTTACATGATAGTAGATTAAATATTTTTGAACCATTGTGCTGTTGTGTTGTGCAGTGTGATACATCTTTCAGTGTTTTCTGTTGTTGACTAAGTCAAAATACAGTAAATCTAAAAAGTAAAAGTAAATCTTTTTGCCTGAAACGTCACAAACTCTCTGGGTGTTTGCATCATATTCTGGTGGCTGTAGCTCAGGTGGTAGAGCGGGTCACCTCCTCACCGGAAGGTCGGTGGTTTGATCCCAGGCTCCTCCAGTCTACATGCCAAGTATCCTTGGGCAAGATACTAACCCCATGTTTGCCTACTGGTGATGGTCAGAGGGCCCGGTGGCGCCTGTGTCCGGCAGCCTCGCCTCTGTCAGTGCGCCCCAGGGCAGCTGTGGCTACAATGTAGCTGCCATCACCAGTGTGCGAATGACTGAATGTAGTGTAAAGCACTTTGGGTCCTTAATGACTAAGAAAAGCGCTATACAAATGCAGTTGTTTGTTTGTTTGTTTGTTTGGAAATGCTGACTTTGAGCTGTTGGAGGACGTCTTTCTAACGTGTCCTGTCGTCGCAGGCTCTGGATTGGCTGCAACAGTCAGGGGACCACTACCTGGCCACACACACATCACCTGGGGCGACGGTGGCTGAGACGCAAGAACTGCTGAACCAGCACAGAGAGTTCTGCATTTCTGCCAAGGTGTGTTTTGTTCCATGGTTTATTGAAATGTGTGTCATATTTGTATCACTTTCTATGAACAGTGCTTCCTGTTAATGTAGTCTGAGCTCATGTTTGCTCAGCAGCCTTATGATGCACACGCTGAGGGGCCAACGACCCTCCAGCCAAAGCATCTGTTTGAAAAGACTGTTAATGCAATTTGGTTGCTTGATACTTACAAAAGCAGAGCAGCAAACAGCTATGAACTAAGGCCATCTGTGTACCAGTCCACCTGTCAGTCAAAGAAACCATATGCTCTCATAATGCAGACTTCATAGAGCTTTGCTATTCACTGTTGAGTGTTTGTGCACAGAGAAAGACAGAAAATGGTGGGAAAAAAAGGCCAAAAATCCCTTAAATAGGAACAAAAGTGCATTATGAGACGCAAAACAACCACGAAGAGACATACTGTGATCACGGAGATACTGAATAGCTGCAAAGAGACCACGGGAGATGTAGAACAACCCAACAAAGTTCAGAGAATCAGTTGGATTTACCAGTTTTATGGATATTAAAGTGTTTCTATGTTCCATTTGTGTCCTAAAATCAGGAAAAAGTGCTAGCAAAGCACATGTTTTTGTGAGGTTGAATTTAACTGAACTATGACCTAATTGTTGTCAGCATACGCAGGAAAAGGTTCACCTGCTAATCCAGCTGGCCGAGAGCATGCTGGCTAAAGGCCACGCCCACCGCACCGAGCTCCGCCGCTGCGTTTCCACAGTTGACAAACGCTACCGGGACTTCACCGTCAGGATGGGGCAGTACCGGCACCTGCTGGAGGCGGCGCTGGGAGGCTGCTCACAGGTAAGCCACACAGCTTACCTGTGAGCACATTTACTGACGTGTCAATCTTTCCATCTAAAGTCAAATAAATGATCATTAAATACGGACGATGTCATGCAAACGCAGCTTTTTGAATTATTACCAACATACAAGCTGCAAATGTGTAAGATTAGAAGGCAGACCTGTTCCTGTACTTCTATAATTATTCAGATTCAGAAACTATATATTAAATATATATATGTATGTGTTTTAGTGCGTTTACCTTGTATAGTTTTCCTCTCAGGACAATAAAGACTTGGAGCTCGAGCTGATCCCCAACAGTCTGTCGGACTCCGACCCCGAGGTCAACCTGTCCGACCCGAGCCACCAAGTCAGCGACGAGAAGAGACGTTCTGCTCGCAAGAAGGAGTGAGTACTCTGATGTTACTGATATTACCGGCAGCAGTACTACAGCAGTACTCTGATAACACCTGTTTGTGTCCTCAGGTACATCATGGCGGAGCTCCTTCAGACAGAAAGAGTCTACGTCAGAGACCTGCAGGAGTGCATCGAGGTATAAGAATGAATGGATTCTGATTACTGGATGTGACGCCACACAATACTACATAATACTGCATTGTACTTGCTGCTGGTGATACTATTACCTGCTGCAGACATACCTGTGGGAGATGGCGAGCGGCTCAGAGGACGTCCCGCCTGGCCTCGTAAACAAGGACGACATTGTGTTTGGAAACATCCAGGATATCTACGAGTTCCACAACAGGTAAAACGTCCTGCTCAGTGTACTGCAGACACCATTACATTAGGAAGCATCCAGGACGTGCAAACATCTCCAAACTACATGTTTAGATATAATATACTTAGATATAAGTATATTAAAATCGATTGAGAGAAACGAGTATTTTCTGTGTTTTGCAGTATTTTCCTGAAGGAGCTGGAAAACTATGAACAGCTTCCTGAGGATGTGGGACACTGCTTTGTTACCTGGGTACCATTCTTCTTTTTTATAAATATTTCAGATTGTTTATTGATTTTAAACCTACAGAACAGAGTAAAACACTAACGATGAATCTGTTTGTTTCCCTGTCAGGCGGATAAGTTCCACATGTACGTGACGTACTGCAGGAACAAGCCAGACTCCAGTTTACTCATCCAGCAACATGGCGTGGCCTTCTTTGAGGTTTTTTTCCCCAACTTAACAACCTAATATTAGCCAATAGTTTAGTTTTGTTTGCCTTCATTCCAAATGTTGTTTCTTCACACCAAACCGGTTTGGATTTCACCGAAATGCAGCTCAGTTTACCGCCTCTCTGTGTTTCATGGCAAGTATAAACTGGCAGCTTCATCTCGCAGATGTCGAGTCCAAGTTCTTCAGCAGACTTTGAAACTTTTGGGTTGGACATTTGTGAATGTGACCCTGAATGCCACAGAAACGTAAACTAGGCTCCCTCAAACCTACCTGGTCTCATTTAGAGCCCAACATTCAGATATCTGTGACGCTAGTTTTGTTATTACAAAGTAGGAACCACACCAGAAGTGCACTCCATCAGCCAGTCAGCATGTTTGACTGTGAGGTTTAGACACTGAGCCAACAGAAAGAAGAAAACCTAGATGGTCTAGATTTCCCTGGATACAGCTTCTCATGGAAAGTCGGATCACAGACAAAGATCTTGGAGAAATGCGGGTAAAAGCGTTTGTTAACCTCCTAATATCAGCCAGGTGGCGTCGTCAGAGTTTAACAGCTGCCCTTCTTTATGGAAGACAACAGTGGATCCAGTTTATGGACATCCAGTCTCCAGTGACTAATTAGAGGCTTAAATTAATTAATGAATAAACGTGGAACTGGAAATTTCCATCCATAATCTTCTACAACTTATCCGGGGCCGGGTCGCTGGGGCAGCAGCCCAAGCAGAGAAGCCCAGACCTCCCTCTCCCCAGCCACCTCCTCCAGCTCATCCGGGGGAACACCAAGGCGTTCCCAGGCCAGCCCAGAGATATAATCTCTCCAGCATGTCCTGGGTCTGCCCCAGGGCCTCCTCCCGGTGGGACATACCTGGAACACCTCACCCAGGAGGCGTCCAGGAGGCATCCTTATTGCCAGTCTTGGTAGCTGGGGATTGGTCCGCCAGGGCTTCCGCTCCTGGCCGCTGCCCAGCTCACAATGCACCCGACCCCTACAGCGCCTCCTACTGGTGGTGGGCCTGCAGGAAGATGGGCCCATGTCCCTTTTTCGGGCAATGCCCGGCCACCAGACGCCCTCGGGCACCCTCCCCGGGCCTGGCTCCAGGGCGGGGCCCCGGTAACCCTATCCCGGGCAGGGTAAACTGTTCCCTTGCTGGATCTCTCATAGGGGTCGTTTGGATCGCTCTTTGTCTGGTCCCTCACCAATTTGCCATGGGAGACCCTACCAGGGGGCAAATAGCCCCCCGACAACATAGCCCCTGGGATCCCTGGGACACACAAACCCCTCCACCACAATAAGGTAGCGATCCACGGAGGGGGAACTGACACGTTCCCCCTCTTTTCGACCTGGAAAGTTGGTTTAGGATATCTGTGTTTCCACAACATTACAGCATTTGCTTGATTCTTTATTAAATATTGATGGATCGACATGTTTAAGTCACAGATGGCAAACACATTGGGCTATTTGTGGCTACATTACAGCACTTCCAAGTGTTTGTTAGCCACCTATTGTCCAAATGCCACAACACACGTGACATTTGGCCCAAATAACATCTCACCTGTCAGACTCACCCGGAACTGGTCACCAGTCAAGGCGAAACGTGGCCCAAAGAAAACTGCACATACAGGCCAAGTTTGTGCGATTTCATGATGTGTTTGGAATGTAACACATCCATTACGTTACAGTATTATTTACTTTCAGTATTCCGTCTAATGCTAATATAAGAGACATGAATAAAAATGAGTGCAACCATATGAAACACGTCCAAGAAGATAAAAAAAGAGCTTGTGGGAACATAAAACAAAGTGTGTGTTCTTCAGCTCTTCCTGTGAGTCACTGATAAACATGGTTTGAATTTTACGGCCTGATTAATGATCTTTTATATTCCTTCTAACAGTTTATTTCGTGTGTGTGTGCAGGAGGTCCAGAGACGACACGGTCTAGCGAACTCCATCTCCTCAGCTCTCATCAAGCCTGTCCAGAGGATCACCAAATACCAGCTGCTGCTCAAGGTACGCTGCGAATGTCTTTAACGCTTCCCCCCACATTGAAACCACACGAGAGCCGAGAGTTTCCCACAGAGCTGCAAACTGTTTTTGTTTAGAAGGCTGTTAAATTTAGAGGGAGGCCCGGAACTGTTTCATCCCTCTGGCTGTTTGGAAAACACGGCGCCTCGGAGGATTTCTTCCGAGCGCAGCTTTCAATCCCGAATCCTTTATAGGCAGCCCAGAGGACACGGCGTGCGTGCCTGGAATAATGAATGAAAAGCGCTTCGTGTCAGTTTGAAAACTTTGTTGTAACTCAGCAGCAGGAGGCTGAAGGTGCCGAACACGTAACCCCCTTCAGACTGAGCTTCATGTCTCGATGCTGCCACTTTGTCTGTTCAGGGTGTTGTTGTAACTGTTTTTCAAACTTTTTAATACTTCAAACCAGAGCAGTGAAGAAATATACAAAGTGAAGCTTCTGCAGGAGTGCCCTATTTTCTGATGGCCATGAGGGAGGCGACTGTTGTAAAAATAAGGCCGACTGTATGGAAGCCTGTGAGGAAAGGACCAAACTCCTCACTTGACCTTTGTAAACACTGATCAGTGGCTCAGTTTCTATTTTCTTTTAATGTAAACGTGATGTTAATTACGGTCCCGTAAAGGACCAGAAAGCTCGCTGTTTGTTTCTACAGCAGGTTTATGGGGACATTTTGCTTGTTGCTTTGTTTGGTTTTCGGTGGGATTATGGGGACATTATGTTTTTCGTTTCGAACAGGTTTTTTGAGATATTTGGCTTGTTTGTTGGTGGGTTTATGGCGACGTCTTGCTTGCTTTTTGGTGAGCTTTGAGGAACATCTTGCTGGCGGGTTTTCTGGGGATATTTGGCTTGTATTTGGTGCCTTTATTGGGACACATGACTGTTTCTGGCAGGCTTGTGAGGACATCTTGGTTGTGTGTTTGCTTTTTGCCAGTTGTAAGGAGACATTTTGTTTATTTTTTTGTTGTATTTATGGGGACATGCTCCTGTTTTTGGCAGGTTTGTGGGGATATCTGCCTTGTTTTGGGGACAGATTTGGGCTTAATTTGCTAAAATATCTCCAGTCATATATTTTAAACAACTACTCTTTTATACAACTTCCTTTGTGTTTTTTTTTTACATCATACTACAACAGCACTTGATCTTGTTTATCAGGGGAATAAACTGATGAACGTGTATCTGTGTTAATGTGATGCAGGAGCTGCTGGCGTGCTGCGAGGAGGGAAAAGGCGAGATAAAGGAAGGCCTGGATGTGATGCTGAGCGTCCCAAAGAGAGCAAACGATGCTATGCATGTTAGCATGTTGGAAGGTAACACTGACTATTTTTCACGTGAAGTCAGGACATGTTATGAATTGTTCTGGTCCTCGTCTAGTGCAAACCTTCAGACAGTGCTGTCATGGCGCCCCCCCTTATGTCCAGGCTTTCTGAAGGTCTGAAGACTTTTCAGAGGAATTTCGTGTTTGTTAAGACACGTAGCAGTGACCTTTGAATCATTCAAGCATAAAATTCACCAAACTCGAGGAACCAGGGCTGTGTCTACACCTTACAGTGACAGAAATGTCTTGGTGGCTCCTCACTGTGTTGTGTCGTGCAGGTGTGGAGGATGGTCTGGATGTCCAGGGCGAGCTCCTGCTGCAGGACTCCTTCCTGGTTTGGGAGCCAAAGTCTTTGATCAGAAAGGGGCGGGACCGACACCTCTTCCTGTTCGAGCTGTCACTCATCTTCAGCAAGGAGATCAAAGACTCGTCTGGACGAACCAAATACATCTACAAGAGCAGGCTGAGGGTAAGGACGGCGTCCATTCAAATAAAAAAAAGTACAAATGGAGCTAATTTTACTGAAGGTGTTCTCACTTCTCTGCGTCAGACCTCCGAGCTCGGTGTCACAGAGCACATAGAGGGCGACCCCTGTAAGTTTGCACTGTGGGTTGGACGAACGCCGACCTCAGACAACAAGACAGTCCTGAAGGTGCGTGCTGCTGTCACGGACGAGGAAGTAAACACTCCGACAGCGATGGTTGGTTCTAAGGAATAATCCTTCTTTTTGTTTACCTTTAGGCATCATCTTTGGAGCTGAAGCAGGAGTGGGTTCGTAGCATTCGGCAGGTGATCCAGGAGAGGCGGGGTCACCTGCGGGGGGCACTGAGGGAGCCCATCCCCCTCCCCAAGACCCCCAACCCCACCCTGGGGCGACAGCGCAGCATCACCCGCAGGTCAGCTCTGAACAGTAATACTGACCTGTTATATCGGCAGCCCTAACTCTCAGTGCTGCTAACATAAAGCACTTCTTTTTATCTCTGCTGTTTCGATTTATAAGATTGATATCTAAAAAGTGTTTGTGTCGGACTGAAGGAGTACACCTGGACTCTGAGAACAATGCAATCAGTCCAATGTGGCATCCTTCAAGTTCCAGCTCATGAAGGATATTCATAAGTTTGTCATGTTGTCAAACAGGACCTGGAAATGTCTTTATTACTGTAATATTACAAGAGCACCGAAATAAAAGTGAGCAAATCTTTTTAGGCATTAAAGGCGAATCTGAAACCTTTGTTGTTCCTGAGCTGCTGGTCGGATAAATCCGGACAACCTTTTAGAAATGCTAACAGACCCTTTATACCGTCTCCTGACATTTTCTACCCGAGAGCCAAAAAAAATGTCAAGTCTTAGTAAATAATGGAAAAAGTGCTTCAGACTAAGAAATAAGAAGCCCAGACTGACGAGGAAAAACGAACGCGTGGCGTCCACATACTTTTGAACCCCAGAAAACAGCCAGAGTGTTGTTGTTTGCTTCAGGGAGACGAGCGAGGACGCCGACAGTCTGGGCGATGCCAGCAGTCAACCCGACACCGTCTCCATCGCCTCCCGGACGTCACAAAACACCGCAGACAGCGACAAGGTAACACACACACACAGTGGCACGCGCACACACAGACACACTGTGAGAGGGTGTGTCGAGCAGTCGTATGACCTCACTGCTGCTGCAGCTGGCTGGGTGTGTGTTTCTGGTGCGCTTGAGGGAGTTTCCACTATCCACGGTCGACTCCTGCAAGAAACTTTCACTGCTCTGCTCTCCTGACGAGGTACGTTCGATTTCTTTTACCTGCTTCTCGTTAGTGGGGCCAGTGGCGGTGACCTCTGACCTCAGAAACTCTGACCCTGCTGGCTTGTGCTCTGATTTGTGAGACAGATAAGAGAGGAACAACTTTATTTTTTACTGCATTGGTGACATGAAGGAGGAAAAAGGAAGATTTGTTAAAAGGGCAGCATGTCCGTGGAGACAGTAATAATGAGTCAACCCGCTTTTTAATTATTTTATCTGTACAGTATTCAGTACCATATGATATATCGTGCTGAATATGAGTATTCACTATTCAGATTACTAGAAAAAAATTAAATGAAAAATAAAATCTTAATAAAATGTGTTAAAAATATATTTTTTAAATATCGTCAGAATAATTATGTTGGAGAATACGTGTAAAATATCTGGATAAATGTAAAATAAACCTTTTTACATAGAATAAAATAAAATATGTCAAAAGAAATATATTTTTATATAAAAGTAAACATCTAAAAAGTATTTTTCATACACAAATATAACATTAAAAACAGTATTTATAAAGTATTTTATACAAACCTTTTCTTTTTAAATAACTCTTTGGAGAAAAAATTACAATTTTACAGTTCTAAAAAAATTAAAAATAATTTTTTTACAAAATAAAAATAAAATATAAGAAACATTTAATTATCTAAAAAGTTTTTTTAATGTGAAAAGATCAAAAAATATTTTAGAAATTATTTCAGAAAAATCCCTTTTTTACAGCGAACTACGTGAATGAATAAACACCAGTCTATGTGTCAATAACTCAATGATATGAGCTGCCGCCTGGCTCCTTAGAGGACATCGATCCGTCCTTCCTGTCCACCTTTGTGGGCTCCCTGTGACGGTTGACGCGGTGACCTCTGACCTCTCCGGCAGGCCTTCTTCCCCGAGCGCACACGTCTGTTCACAGCTGTGTTGGATTTTTCGGGGAACACCCGTCTCATTCCCCGCGGACGCTACAAGTGTTTTCTCTTCCAGCTGCAGCCCACGTGCTGGAGCGCACAGTCAGCCGTAACCACGGTGACCAGATCACGTGATGTTTTATGCCGCTCTCTGGGCCAATCGGAGCACGGTTGTTTTTGGATGATATGAGAGGCTTTCGTGGTTTGTGGTTTGGTCGTGTTTCTGCTGAGGTGAAGTCACTTTCACAGTTAGACTCATTTAAACCCAGCGGAGCGTTTTTTTACAGCTTCACTTGGCTGAGAAGCCCGAAACGTTTGATCCAAGGTCATATGTGTTTGCATATCGAGCGTCGATTAAGTGGATAAAGAAGCTGCGGATTAGTTCTCAGGAGAAAAGAAAGCTGACTCTTTCAGATGACCAGAATGAGCATTCTGGGGTTTCCTCGCCTGGATGTTTGAACATGCATCAAGACAAACGTCTCCACACGTCTCTGAGACTTTGTCTTTAATAATAATTTATATATAGTGTCTTTGTAATCTGGAACTCATTCCTCCGCTGCAGCTTGAAACGCCTCTTATTTTTAGACATCTGCAGGGGATAAAGTCAAATGTGCTTCCTCACGTCGCTCTGAATTTTCCTGGTTTTATCATTTGGAGACGTAGACGTTGTACTCGTCCAGCGAGCTGCACCGCAGTGAGGTCATGGACTCCAGGAGACACCTCTCTGCATGCTGAGTGTGAATGAACGTCTGCTCCTCTCAGAGCTTAGAGCGCTGATGCTGCTGTTATTATCGTTTAACAACATGGCGGCGACACTTCCTGCCTGTAAGTAACTTGTCCTTCCTGTCTGCGGGCAGCTCTCAGGAGGCTGCGAGTTAGTCGTGGTGTTGTTGGATTTCTCCGCCGGCGGACCGGGAGAGGTCAGCGTTCGCTGCGGTCAGACGGTGGAGCTGGTGGAGCGCTCAGCAGATCGGCCCGGGTGGTGTCTGGTCAGAACCACAGATCAAACGCCCCAGCAGGTAACTAGCATCCAGAAGACAAAACAAACGTCCTCACAAATAACAAACTACCTGTCCCCACCTGTAGCCCCACCTGTAGCAAAACGTCCCGTCTTCCTCAGCAACCCCAACCACTTGTGACAGATTGGCGTCCCTCCCTGAGCTGTGTTCTGCTGGAGGTCTCTTCCTGTTTAAAGGGAGTTTTTCCTTCCCACTGTCGCCAAGTGCTTATTCACAGGGAGTTGTCTGATTATTGGGGTTTTCCTGTTTTATTGGCTTTACCAATGTTGTGATTCGGTGCCATATAAATGAAACTGAGTTAAAATCATCGCTACAGAATTATATTTATACTTTTTCTTACACATTGCTGTACAACGTTTGACTGTTAAATATATTAACTTTGACTATCCTCATAGTCTGAAATGTTTTTTCTTTTCTTTTTTTAATTCCTTCTACTTCAAGTTATGCATGTAGAAGTTCAGATTATTTTAATGGCCCTTTTGGATTAAAGGAAGTTTGTAAGAAAGCTTTAAAGTTTCGGGATTAAATTCCCGCTGTGGCCCAGAGAAGCTGAGAAATGCACTAAAGGGTCTGCTAATAGATCCAAAGTAAAAGTTTTACCGCGGGGCTTTATATGAAAGGAACAAACGGGCTGAGCTTAGAACATTAACCTCAGATTTCTACCTTACCAGTGAAACCAGTGACACACTCACTGTGTCTGCTGTTCAGCAAATTAGCAACAAATGTCCCCGTAATGTCCCCATAAGTGGCAAATATAATGAAGGTCCCCACATGTAACAAAGGCAAGAACTTACATGTCACCATAAGTAGCGTTAAAGTCTAACATCGCCGCTGTTTCCTCACAGGAGGGTCTTCTTCCCATGAGCACCCTCTGCCTGTCGCACTCCCACAGTGCAGCCGATATGGAGGGACTGCTCCCAGCCTCCACCACATCCTCCAGCACCTCCTCCACGAGCACCACCACCTCCTCCTCCTGCAACTCATCCTCTACCACCATCACCTCCACCTCTAACTCCTCCACTTTGAGCGCCGGGAGGGGTGAGTACCCGCAGGACTTATTGCTTGTGTTCCCATCAAGCCCAAAGGGAGCTGACTGCTGTTACTGATGTGCTAACTGCCACGTGCAGGAAAACATCCAAGAATGTGGTTCCTGAGTAAAAATACCTTCTCAAACACCGTCTGCATTTTTTAATCCCCGTAAACTGCTGCAGCACATCCCTTGTTTGCTCGATGTCACTTCCTGTTTAGCCAGAGGCAACTTTAAACATCCTCACGCCGTATGTGTCCCACATCCTCTCTGCGCTCTCTCTGCGCCACCTAAATATTTAAATCCATGTTTGTAAAGTTGTAAACACGCTCATGTCCTCGAGTGCTTGTCCCGGCGCCGAGCATGAAAAATGAAACGTGCTTTGTGTCTGTCAGACTGCCGCTTCACATTAACATCACAGCTTTATGAGCTTCCAGGAGACGGTCCACAGTACTGAGGAAACATCTCAAAATGCAGCTTCGGCTTTAAGCTCCCAGAAAGCTGAACCTTTAATCACAACTGTCATCATCACACAAGCCTGCGATGAAATATTTCCATCCTTTTATCAGCCCCTTTACTTTTAAATGTAAATATTTAAAGGCATTTTTAACCTAAATTGCAAATATGAACTAACCCTAACATTATATATAATATTTAATTATAACATGCTATATTTAAGTGTGACGGGGGTCCGGGCTCCAGGGGATCCAGGCTGGGGAGGACGGGGGAAACACTCCTCACTGCTCGCTACCAGCGACTCTCCAATCGTTCACGACTACGGATCTTCTCGGAGATAACGGGGACGGGTCGGGGACCTAAACACAGAGGGTACACGTTAGAACGAAGGCACAGAAATAGCAAGAGTCTAATACTGAGACAGCTGAGATACACTGACGCGAGTCACACAGCGATCCGGCCATGAATGGCTGCCATCGCTCTGCTGAAATGCTGGCAACGCCAGTGAGACTCGGGTGTTTCCACTCCACGGGTGGGTGGGCTGAGGGCGTGAACCTGGCGTGAGTGAGAGAGAGAGAGAGAGACAACAATGCAACTGATGAGCTACCTGCTGATCCATCGTGACACTGGGAGTGTTTAAGAAGAGCATTTAGCCTGCGCTGAACATTTTATTTTGAAAATTCCCTGCATTCTCACAGGTGTGTTATAGTTTTTGAAATGTTGTCATCAGACAACAAGCACACGGTTGTGTCTTTGCAATGACACTTCACTGTAACAGGAGTGATTACCGTAAATTCCGGACTATAAGCCGCTACATTTTGCACGAGCTTTGAACCCTGCGGCTTATTGTCCGGTGCAGCTTTTCTGAGGCTTTTTCATGATTTTTGTGACATCGTAAGAGGATTTGTTTTGGTTTGTTCCGCCATTTTGCCTGGCGGAAATGCGTGTGATCAGACACCGAAAAGAGTGATATGTTGGTCACATGTCCGTCCGCCAGCCAAAGTAGTGCCGTACGAATTAGCGCGAAAAAGAGACTAGATTAGCAAGCTGGCTCTGGCTGGCCCTGTACCCATATCTGCAGCAGGTCTCCAAGGTGAACA
>VURO01044332.1:0-17110 GCA_015108175.1 Pelvicachromis taeniatus | reverse complement strand
GGACCACACCTCCAACACACTCCTTCCGGTCCTCATCTATATATGTTCCCCCAGTTCTACAAGCTGTTCATTCTCGTTTATGTGCCCCCCCCTCCCTCCCCTTTTCAATTCTTTAACTTCTTCACATTTATTTAGTACATGGGGATCTGCCAGGCCCGGGAGCCGTCGCCAGTCCCCTTCGAGGCCTTCCCCAAACCGCAGCTCAATTCATGTCCAAGCCACTCACCTTTACCTACTAAATCGCCGCCAAACCAATACGAGGACTTGGGCCCAGCTAGTGAATTAGCATGTAAAAATTCATGCCAGTAAAATACAAAACAATCCATTATTAAGCAAGTATGGCTCACTTGGAAGGGTTTCCGTGGCGTTATTTTTGTGTTATTCTTGTACCCAGTGGAGTGGCTTGGTTTAAACTTGATTAAAACCTACTATGGTCTTAAAAATGATATATTTTAAAATATAATAATTAAACATACAAATCGAAAATGGGTTTAGCTACACTTCGGACAGTATTTCCAGAATGCAGTAGCTAGTGAGCTGTTAGGAGACCAAAACAGCCAACCAGAATTTTTGCATCCAAGTCTCTGATATGTTGGTTTTGTGGCACATTTATAAAAGAGTACACAAAAAGTTGAGCATGCACGGAGTAGAGATGTTGAGAGCGGGAGCGACACACTGAGAGCAGGTCTGCAGATGTCCATCAACACACAGAGCAGAGATCCGAGCAAGAGCAAATGCCAACAACTGAGCAAGAGGGGCTGTTATTGTGTGTGTATATGGATAATAGCAAACACTGAAATACATTTCTTGCATGCAGCAATGAATTTTGTTCGCTCAAATTAAACTTTTCTTTTTGCAAAATCATTTTCTCCTCAAAATGCAAAATTTGTACTAAAAAATGCCACAGGTTTCCAGTAGAAAACCTCTGTTTTTCTTAAATGGACATGGCAGCACGGCTTAGGTTTGCAAAGTTGAACAAATCACAAGACTTCCAACAAGACCAAGTTGAGATGTTTGGCCTTGGCAAAGCTCCTCAATTGGAGAAAACCAAACACACTGTGCTAGCACAAACACCCAACACCAACTGTGAAGCACGGTGGGGTGATGGAGGGGTGATGATTTGGATCTGTTTTTGCACTCACAGGGTCTGGGCACCTTGCAGTGTTTGAGCTGACTGTAAACTCCTTCATATATCAGAGTCAAATGTGAGGTCATCTGTCTGAAACTGGGTCATGCAGTGGGTCTACCAGCAAAAAAAAAAAGGTGTTGCAATTGCCCCATCAAAATCTATATTTCATCTTGACTGAAATGCTTTGGGGGGATATCTGTGAGTAAATGCGTCCTTGCAAACCTCAATAAACTGAAGGACTGTTGTGAAGTAGAATGGGACAAAATTCCTCCACAACAATGTGAGAGACTGATAAAGTCACACAGGAAACAATTACTCCAAGTTACTGCTGCTAAAAGCGGTTGAACAGGCTATTGAATCACGGGGTGTCTGTAGCTTTTCACTCACTGCTTTTTGCTAAACAATAACAGAGTGCAACATTTGTTTAATAACCTGGTAAGGACTAAATAATTCTCTACTCTATCATATGTAAAACCTATGTAAAAACTGTTTTTAAAAAATGTGCTTATTATGCATTTGTTTATTGGGAGCATGCATATTTTTCTGAAACACTTTTTTAACATTTAAAAATCCCTCTATGCTGAGTAATGCTTAACATAATTAGAAGTTGTAGCTGTAATTGGTGGTCACTAGGAAAAGTATAGAAACATAAATGGGGTGGAATGCCACAAAGATGGTATCTATCTATCTTGTAGCCCATTTATAGCGCACGTGTACATGCAAATTACTTTATTTCAGTTGGCCATAATTTCCAGCCATTAAAAAGAACAAGTAAGCTGAGAAAAGGTCCTGTCTTAATATCTGGAAGCATTTAAATGTTGTTTTAGCTCAGCAAACACTTCAAAGTGGAAAGAGTGCTGTGGTTGACCACGGGGGAATAAATATGGTTTGTGATCAACTCACTAATTACCTTCTGCAGAGTAAATATGAGCCAGAAAAAAAAAAGACTTTGCAAGCCACCATGGTGTAAATGGTAGCTGTTACAGATGAATGTGGTCTTCAGATGCTTTATAATCTGAAGTGCGTGAGCACCGTTTGTGGATGACTACACTCTAGCGTTCATTATGCAATATCATCACAGCTCTGGCCTCCTCTCCTTGTTGACTAATGCCCCGCTGGACACACTTACACTGATGCAACCTTTTTTGGTGTTTTACACTGTATCTGCAACCAAGGATCATCCAAGCTTCTGTGCATGCACCGATCTGTGCTGACCTTACAAACTTACAAACTTTTGTCCCTCCCACACACTTTAGACTCCTATCTGCTGTTAAAGAGCTTCATTTCATGCTATATGACCTGCAAATGCTGTGCTAAAGAAAGGAGTGTGACAGTGTGACAGGTTTTGTGGTGGTGCTACGCACGCACACACGCGCGCACGCGCGCACGCACACACACACACACACACACACACACACACACACACACGCACGCACACACACACACACACACACACACACACACACACACAGAGCGACTGCTGTGCCTGTCTGCCTGCTGTAGACAGTCACAATCTTGAAGTTTCCTGCCAAACCTCTGTTAATGTTTCCCTTGACCACGGTCCAGTTTGGAACATGTGGACTGTGGCTTGACATCCACTTGCGCACAGGATCATGGGTCAGAATCATGATGTGCTTTTCATGCACCTTCCTCTCTCTGCAATGTAATGTAAACAACTTCAAGTGTAGTACACTGGGCTGCTTCCTGCTGCTATGTGTGTGGCATGCTGCGTACGTCAGCTGATGGGACATAAAGTGAGTCTGTTTGCGCAGTTATAAATACATGGACTGTGGATGGAAGCAGCCAAATTACCAAGTAATTTGGCCTGTTTTGATTTAGCTGTCGAAGTGTGGTGTGGAAACTTTTGCAGAAATTGATTATGACATGAAGCTGACAATGACATGAAAATCTCTTTTTGGATAAGTGAATTTTTCTTTGAAAATGAAAGCCAGGACTGAATGTGTGTTGCAACATGTTTTGCCTGCAGATTGACGAAATCAACAAAGCACAAGAGCTCTGAGAGGAAAAAAAGCTTGTTTTCAAATACAGACAGACTTTAAGCATTCATAGTATGTCATGCTTGCTTGTTTTCTATATTTTATTACACACAAAACATGCAAAAGACTATTAACCCCCCCCCCCCAAAAAACAAACAAACGTCAGTGAGAACGTTTACCTGTCTCTCATTGTTACTTCTTGTGTTTCAGACATCAAACCATCAAACACACAGTCCTATAATGCTTCACAGGCTGAATACCAAGCTGGAGTGTTTATAAGGGTTTGAACCAGTTCACACTGCCAATACACAGTCATGGTAAAAAGAAAACACCCCCTCTGTCAATTATAATGTTTTATAAGTCCTTACCTGGTCTTTGGTAAATACAACCTGCGTTAAGCCAGAATGCAGAAGCAGCAAGAGAAAAACCAAGTCTACACTATGATTCAACAGCTTGTAGAACCTTTTAAGAGCAATAACTTGAAGTACTCATTTTCTGTACTGACTTCAGTCTCTCTTATCATCACGGAAGAATTGGTCCCCCACTCTTCTGTGCACCACCTTTTACCGTACAACAGCTGGGGTAAGCTCCAGCCCCCCACAACTCTGAAGTGGAAGGAAATGGTTGGTTTAACAACATTTCTTTATTTCATTGAGGTTTGTGATCATTTGTTCCCAGCAGAGAATTCAGGTTAAAGTCTGGACTTTGACTGCATCGTTACAACACCTTGATTCTTTTCTTTTCTCTGTGATTCTGCTGTCGACTTGCTGCTGTGCTTTGGATCACTTTGCCAAACATTAGCTGTTGGACACATGGCCTCACATTTCATTAGATTATTTTAGGATACAGAGGTTCCTGTGACTGCAAACCAAACCAAAATCAACACTCCTCCACCATCACTCCTTGATAAATAGTATGAGGTGCTTGTTTTTGGTTTTCACCAAATGTGGCCAAACATCCTAACTTTGGTATCGTCTGTCCAAAGCAGATTGTTCCAGAAGTCTTTTGGTTTGTTCAGATACAGCTTTGCAAAGCTAAGGTGTCATGAACTGTAACTTGGTGAGACCCGCAGAGTCTGAGATTTTTGCAGTTTCTCTAAATGTTGGAAAGATCTTGGAAAGATTGCGGCGTAGTGTTAATGCATACCTGAATGCTTCAGACCAGCAACCTGTTCAAATTTCTGCTTTTACAGAAGTGGCTACTTACCCTCTTAATACTTATGGAAGCAGGGTGTACTTACTTTTTCACATAGTGCCTTTGCATTTTAGCTTGATTTTCGTTCACCATTGTATTCCACTCCTGTTTTTCATGTGAAAATTTAGAATTGCAACAAAAATGTACTTTGTGTGACACTGACAAGAAACAAGCATTCTGAAAAAAACAAACTCTCTTTTTCAAAGAAAGTTTAATTTCTTACTTGTGTAAGAATCCCGGAAATGGTCAAACTGTGGGTCATAAAAAACAAAACAAACCCCCCCCAATACATCTTACCTCAGTGGCACTGAGCATGTGCAGTGTACATAACTCTGTCTCACATTTGCAGCAGCGTGCTCTAAAATCTGAGGTTATTTACAGGTTTGGTGTAATTCAGGTAAGTAAACATTTTCAGACTAGTGGACTATGTAAGTAGTCTAGCTGCTGGACTGGGAGCGGCAAAATAAATGCAGATGCTTCAGTCATTTCCTGCATCCCTGTAATTTTAAGAGATATGGGGGGAAAAATATGGAAACCTACTCATCCAGTTACCTGCTGCGCTCATAATTTGAGCAGCAGCATCACTGACTATAGTTTAAGCGCAGCGCTGATGCGTCTGCTCCATGAACGCTCTGCATATGTTTCTTGCTCAGTGTAGCCACAGACTCACAAAGCCGAAGGCGATCTTCTCCCGTCTGCACTGAATCAACATTTTTTGCTGCTATGTCACAGTCATCATAGTGTCATCAGTCTCTCTATCTATGGTGCAGGATTAGGAACAAAATTAAGCCTCCTGAGACATCAGCAGAGCCCAGCAACCGAATCCTTGGACTGATTCCTTCGGTTAGCCGACTGATGTCATTTAGTCGTTTTTAAAGATCTCCTAAAAGCTCCTCCATCTGTGAACGTAACATCAAGACAACCTGAAACCGTGTCTGCATTAAGTCTACATTGAGAATGTGTTTCACAGGAATGCCCCCTTCCAGTAGACACTGTCTAATATTCTCTGTATTTAATAAACAGATTGTAGTTTAACAGAAATAACTATATTTAATTCAAACAGCGAAGCTCAGAGTGGCGCGATGATCAGCAGCATCTCTGATTTGGGGTCAGCAAAGACTTAAAACTTGCTGAAGTGTTTCTGTGGCCAGACAAAGCCAACGCAAAGAGAGAAAGTGGCAGAGAGCACGGAGCCATGACCCGGAGGTCATTGGCAGTAGATAATCTGGTATGAGAACAACTGATAGCCTGTCAGTAATGATGGGGCCTAATACTGGAGAACAAAAAGGGAGGGGAGGCGCAGAAGAAAGAAAGAAACCTACTGAGAACTCCCCTATGTTTTTTGTCATCTGTGTGCCAAATTAGAGGGAGAGGGAAGAGTGGGGGGGCAAGGAGAGCGAAAGAGAGAGTGCAGATGGACCACACCGACTGACTGGTCAGACTAATGTGGACGTTTTCTCTCCAGGGTCAGATATATACTCTTAATTAGCCGGAGGAATGCGACGCATGAGAGCGGAACAGATACGTTACCGTTTTGGCCGGAATTTCCTTTTCTTCTGCGGCATGTGCTGCTTTAACCTGATTAGGTATGGCACTTATCAGCAGGAGATGAAAGCACACAGGACATCAGTGATGCATTGCTGGACACTCTGCTCTGCTTCCACTTCACCCCCATTTTCAACCCAACCCTCCCCGAGGTCATTACTGGCTGCGCCGTGTGTCATGGAATGAGGGAAACTGGGTCGGTCATTTACTGTAAGGCTGACACCGCGCCCTCGTTGCAGGCTCTTGTTTTGGGAACGGATCAAAAGGAAGTTTCGGGGGCGATAAACAAACAGGGAGACTTTCAATAAAAATAATTTTTACTGAAAGAACTCAAAATGAGATAAGCAAGTTTCACAAGGCGGTGAGAGGGCCGTGCTTTTGTAGGGAAGCGAGACGATTTCCAGTTCGCTCGTATGCGAGAGATTACAGTTTACTGAACCTGGCAGCAGCGAGTCAGAGCAAATTTCGTGGTTGCACTCCAGCGCACAGAAAAGCTTGTGGCAAGGTTAGGCCTGGCTTCCTGCTAATGATGGATTAGAAGGCTTTAAATGGCAGATGAAGCTAGTTGCTATTGGCAGGCTTGGTGTGGTATAGCTTTAATCTGCCACATTTGTGGTTTTCTTAAGAAACAGGGCAATCCCAAGTTTAGCTGAAGCCAGGGGTATTTTTCCTGCATTCATCATGTTTGAGACCATTTGGCCTGAATTCACTCAGAGCTGTTTGTTGCTCCTGTGTTGTTAGGTATCTGCTCGGAAAGATGGCATAACTTTGCTGGTCTTGTGTGCTTCTCGCAACATGAAAAAAATAAATAAAAGCGGCAGTTTTCATTTTTTATGAACTTTCTATCACAAAGAAGAAAAGTCACATCAAGCATGTGATGATGTTGTTTTGGGTAAAAGGGTCTCAGCTTATTATGCAACAACACAGAGACAGAACAGGTATCTGTGCTTAAACTGTGTGAATGAATAGTTTCTGCATGAATCTAAAATTTCTGTGTTTTCTTAACCAAACGTGGTTTTAGTCTGCAAACAACTTTCCAACTGACTCTAACAAAAAGATAACAAGGTTGTTTTTTTAAAACTAATTAATCAGAATTTTTGTTTTAAAAACAACCCTTATTTAAACTGAACATGAAGCTCTTGAGATCTCGCATCACTCGCAGGACATTGGTGGATGCCATCACTCGCTCGCTTTCTGCTTACTTTATGCTCTCTTGGCAGCGTCCCACTTGTGGATATTTGTCCAACAACTCTGGCAACCACGGGCTGACAGATCAGGTGGTCCTTGTCTTTCACTCGTTTCCCTCTTTTTATTCAAATTAACGTCAAACCTCAGCTGCAGTCAGTGCCTTGTGTTGCTGCTGCAGCGCAAGCTTTGTTTTTATTTTAAAACTATTTCCACTCCAAAGGAAATGCTTTGAAAAAGTGTCTCTTTTCTGGTAAAACTCTTTTTGTAGCAGCCAATTTTCTCTATTACAACAACAACAACACTATTGTCTCCACAATTCACTTTGAGGTAAATGTAGCTCCTTTTAGAGATGAATGGGGATGTGGCACAAAGGAAAAAGCGGGCACACGCCTGTCAGGTTAGAATGTCTTTGACGTAATCTCATTTGATTGTTGCATTGGTGATAATCTGACTCTTGTAACGCCACTACTTTGTGTTTTGTGGTTTATAAATTGAAATTATTTTTGGTGCAAACATTCATGTCCCTCTCAGCAAGGGTTACTTTATTGATAGCATAGGAAACCCACTGGCTATCCAAGGTGACCAGAGAGCAGGTAATATAATAATAATATAGTGCAAGAATTTTTGCTCAATCGTTTTTATTTACAGATTCTGCATGCTCACACTCAGATGTCTGTTTACAGCTGAAAAGTGCTTCCAGTGTACTCGACACATATCAGAATAACACAACAAAGATGGCTAACATAATAAAACCTTTACAGATATAGCATTTTGATACCACTTGACTCAAAGCATGACTTCATTCAAATGAAGCTTCAGATCCGCTTTAATGCTACAGCCATGCTTGGATAAACAGTGGCTGGAGACCCCAGCATGAGTAAAATTATTTGGACTCACAATTTTGTTATCAGGCCTGTTCCCACTCGCAATCAGCTGCTATCTTCAAAGCAACTTTGCATCAAGATGGTGATAAAATGGCAATAATATATAGTGAGTCTGCTGTTAGTTTGAAAATAAATGGGATTAAATTGACAATTACATGCAATCTGTTTGTAATATTCATACAGCAACATGTGATGATATGTGTCCAGTGAGTCTAGCAAGTATATCACAGATCTGGAAAAAGAAACACAAACAGTGATGCTGTTTTTACAGGAAGGCGATTTAACGGCAAGTTGACATAGGTGCTCATCAACCTGGTTTTTGTATAGGTATATAACAACAATACAGCAAGTTGAGTCTAGTCCACTATTGTAAAGAGACACGTTTTGCTAATTGGTGAAGACTGACTTGCAACATTTTGTCAACTTGCCTCCCTTTTTGAATTACATGACAGTTATTTGCAGATCTTCACCAATCCGTCTGAGGGTAATAACGTGCTCTACTTCTATAGTTTGGAGACTATAGATCAAGAACGGTAGCTCAGAGTTTGAGGATGTTTCACGCTCCTCTGGGCGATCAGTTGATCACCGCAGTTACTCGCAAGTGGCCACCAAATGTGAAAAATTTCTTCTGTTTGTGTTTTCACGTTTTTTCTCCAGTGTGACTGAAACATAAATGAAGTTCTGTTTTGTTTATATGAACAAGTCCTTAAAGGTGTAAAACGTGAAAACATTATTTGCACGTTATTAAAACATGTGCATGCTGACAATGACAGTTTTGGAATATTTCACACACATTCAGAGACCAAACTGTTCGTGTGTGTGTGTGTATGTAGGACACAAACGTGTTAACCTTGATGTTGAGGAAGGAGATGGTGGTCTTCCAATTGATGGGGTCCTGAATTCAGGCTAAACATGTATTTTTCAGAAAAACCTCAACACAAACAAAATCAATCACCAGCTGTCACACAAACCGGCAGTGAAGTGGAACTCCGTGATTATACGTTTTCCTTATCAGAGAGCATGCTTTCTTAACGTTCATGAATATTCCTTTCGCATTAAATAGGTTTGCAGTCTGTCTCCCTTCTCCTGTTGTATATATCAGAATGTGCACGATGTCAGATTTTACTATTGCCATATGCGAGCTATCACTTCTGAATGCGAGACCTGCCTCTGCTTTTGGCCAGCAGCACATCTGCTCACCTTCTGTGGTGGGCTCTGCCTGTGTGGTGGGCTTCACTAAAGTGTGTGTGTTTGTGTCAAGCACATAATATACACACAAACACACGCGTGCACATGACACAGTCACAGGTGGAACCTCAGTGTGAGTGCGACAGTGAACGTATCTTTACATCTTCCATGAACGAAGTCTATCCACAGAATATTCCCAGCTACTGATCCCATGTACCACACATCTTGTACCTAAAAGTCTAAGCATTACAGGCGCCTCAGAGCTGATGGTTGCACTAATGACCTGGATGGATAATGTGTAATGTGTGTTACGGTAAATGAAAATGAGGTCATACCCCCTCATTTCCATTTTGTACCCCACACAGAGGTTGTTCTCAGCTCCACCTTGTACTACTACTACTAATACTATTCTTTATCTTTCCCACACATGCTAATACAAACACACACATGCTTATGGTCTGTATTTGCTCAGGAGTTACTGGAACAGGCCACACTGAAGTCTGGAAACAGAAGGACATCCAGCCTCACAGCCTCCAGGTCTCACGGTTCCACTGATTGACCTGATGAAGACCAAAGGCTTCCAATCACAGAGTCAATGTGTGGTGCATGTCTGTATGAGTAGAGTATGTGTGTGGGCAAGCCTGTCATTGCATGTGTGTGTGTGTGTGTGTCGCCTCCTGACCACACACACGGTTTGGATGAACCAATATCATTTGCACATTAAACTCTTGGAAAACACTCCAGAAATTGGTCCTGGTCCTTCATCTGTCATCTTTCTTTAATCTCACACACAAAGGCCCGCATCAGACATGCGTCACGTGTGTTTGTACGTTTGTATCGGTTGTGGTTTGCGCTTGTTCAAACCCTCGCAACACACAAAGCACTGTCTCGATCTTTCGATCATCACACCAACAAGAGGCGAATAAAACCTCCTAATCACATGGGCATGCAAATGCATGTATGCACAAACAAGACAAAAATAAAGGAAAGAAATGCAGTCAAAAGCACATAAATCAGAGGACCATTTATCTACATATGCAGTACATAAGATATCCTTACGTGAGTCAGTGGGTGAGTAAGAAAAAAATGATGCATGAAGCAATTAATATTAATAAACACGACTTTTTCAAGGGGCCTCTCTAGGAAACTCTGAGAGAAAGACGGCAGAGGAGTAAATGATGGGGCACGAGCAGGGAAGAGATCTACACAACTAACATGCAAGATTAGGCAATCAGGCTTAGGCTCTGCAGGAAAACACATTTTTAACAATATTAACATTTCATTGACCTCTTAGGCCACACGTAAGCTGAATAAATTATTCTGGCATATTTCTGTGAAACCTAAATCGATAATTTGACTATTTATTGGCAGAGGTCAAGGGTAGTACAACATGTGTAGGTTAAATTGATGCACAGTAAGGAGGGATATCTGTTTAGCTAATGGAGGGGGCTCTTTTTCTTGTGTAAAAAAGATGATCCTATCTGGATATGTTTCTGACACAACAGCATCACTAAAGGTCACATGTCTGCCCCATGGTTAAAAAGAGAAATATCACCAGCTGTTGCCAAGGTTGGCAAAAATGTCTTCAGTTGCATTAATTAAAAGTGCCGAATCACAGAATCTCTGAAGTCTATGTAACCAGTGACGAAGAACGTTTTGCACCTGATTGACGTCACATGCGCAGTGTGTATAAGTTTATTATTAAGTCCTCCTGCTGCTGTGTGTCTGACATCACATGACACGTGACATGACTGGTGTCTAATGAGCAACACAAAATTTATTGGGTTTTTCATTTACGATCACTGAATTAAGCACACCTGTTCCACTGCACTTTAACACAAATAACCAATCCAATATCCAATCATATGGCAGCACCTCATTGCATTTAGGCATGTAGACATGGTCAAGGTGACCTGCTGGTTTAAACCAAGCATCAAAATGAGGAAGAAAGGTGATTTAAGTGGCTCTGAACATGGCGTGGTTGTTGGCACTAGATGGGGGCTGGTCTAGAAACTGCTGATCTGCTGAGATTTTCCCCACAAAACCATCTCAGGAGTTTATAGACAATGGTCCAAAAAAGAGAAACTATCCAGCGAGTGGCAGTTCTCTGGGGCGGAAATGTCTTACTGATGTCAGAGGTCAGGGGAGAATGGCCAGACTGCTTCAAGGTGATAGGAAGGCAACAGTAACTCAAATAACCACTCATCACCACCAAAGCATGCAGAGGAGTCTCTCTGAAGTCACAACACGTCAAACCTTGAAGCAAAATCTCTGAGGAATGTTTCCAGCACCTTGTTGAAGCTGTGCCTCTGAGATGTAAGGCAAAACTGGTCCAGCGCAGTTCGAGCAAGGTGTAAGTAATAAAATGTCTGTTCAGTGTGTGTTTTCAAATATCTATCAGAAGTTAGACACAGTGTAGTTTTAAAAGTGAATGGGATCACTATGTGAGAAGGCATCAGCCTTACATTAGAGCACTTTGCTCTCACACTGCAGGCTTACTTGTTGTTCCTAGAGTATTTAAAAGTAGAATGGGAGGCAGAGCCTTCAGTTTTCAGGCCCCTCTTCTATGGAACCAGCTTCCAGTTTGGATTCGGGAGACAGAGACTATCTCTACTTTTAAGATTAGGCTTAAAACTTTAGGGCTGGATCAGGCTGGATCAGGTGACCCTGAATCCTCCATAAGTTATGCTGCTCATAGGGGGTCATATGATTGTTGGGTTTTTCACTGTATGTATTATTGTAGGGTCTACCTTGCAATGTAGAGCGCCTTGAGGCGACTGTTGTAGTGATTTGGCGCTATATAAATAAAATTGAATTGAATTGAATATTTTATATTGTTGTCCCTGAATCTACACCACAAGTTCTTTTCACATTCTTAGATGCAAACTAGAGACATTCAAACTTCTAACCTGATTAAATGAATGAAAAGAGCCTAATAGATTTATAAATCACAGCACCATATTAGAACTAAATATAAGAGAGTTTTTCAATTGAATTCAGTTCTATTTATATTGCGCCAAATAACAATAACAGTCTCCTCAAGGTGATTTATATTGTACGCTACCTACAATAGAGACAAAAACCAAACAATCAAGGGACCCCCTATGAATAACCACTTGGTGACAGTGGGAAGGAAAAACTTACTGTTAACAGGAAGAAAACTCCAACAGAACCAGACTCAGGGAAGGGCGGCCATCTGCTACAACCGGTTGTGGGTAAAGGGGTAGACAGGACAAACAGATCATTGGTCAGGTGCAATAGTTACCTGAACTAACCATGCCAGCTCACGTATCTGACATTCGTCTTGCCAAAGCAAATTAGGTATGGTTTGTTTCTGGCTCCATTTACCAATAAAGGGTTAACTTTTGAAAGGAAAGAGATTGGCAGGGTGAGGGGAAAGATTTTATTTAAAGTCTGTTAGCACCTCACAAGCTCTTATACTTATTTAAAAAACACACACACAGTGTGAAAATATTAATCAGCGGCGGCGGCATTCATATCCTCTGGCTGACACCATTTACCCCTTATCTGTATAATCCCATGATGCTGCTTACTAACTGGAAGCCTGTACTGGCCCTGCCTGTACCACACACTAACATTTCCACCTCGGCTCTTTAGTTTTTTTTTTTTATTACAATATTGCACTAGAACCTTTTTTGGCAGTTACACTGCAATTGTTGCTGGCAGACAACACCTTTTCCTTTCAAATGCCTAATGCCTATTTATATAGGTGTTTCTGATGTTTCACTTCCCCATCAAACAAGGTAACAATGCCAATACTGTAAGCCACTTTCATTCATCAGCTGAGTGATAAATCCACCCAATAGTGTGTGGGTGGTATGGGCTATGTTCTCTGGGTGGTCATATTTGGGAAACGTGAAGTCCAATAAAGGTGTATAATTTGGAGGGCATTTTTATCCACCCTCTACCAGATGTAAACAAAATGTCCCAAGGTAAGCAGCTGTTGCAGCACTAGATGGATACATTTACAGGCATTGTCTTCATATTCCCCTTTGGCATGGAAGTCTTAAATTTAACGAATTCCTCTGGTAACTCTTCACAAATGGAGCTCAGTGCTCCCTGAAAATTTCCATTTGGCAGAAGATTCACTTTGTGGTGCTCGAGCTCAGGAGGTAGCCGAGCTTTTGCCATGATGAATTCGTCTCACGTCTTGTGTGCTCTTGTTGAAAACGCCATGTTGAAGATTTCCCGAGGTTATTGGCGCTGGTGTAACTGTATGAAACTGGTTAAACGGCTCAGTGAGACCCTTTGAGTGAGATGACTGACAGAGGGCAGTGGGAAAGAAAGAAAGGAGCGAACGAGTGTTCTGGCTTCTTGACCTCTTAGCATAAGAAGTCTTCTAAGTTCAAACTCCAGCGATTACAAGCTGAGCTGGTATTTAAAGCCTGACCCCCCCCAAACTTACCCCCACCCGACTCCCCTCTCCCTTGCTCCATTCACTTCGGGCTCGTGTGAGTTGTGTGTTTGAGACAATGTCTGTGACTTCAGTATGAGAGTACATGCCACATGAACCTGTGTGTGTGTGTGTGAGTGTGTGTGAGTGTGTGTGTGTGTGAATGAGTGCATCAGTCTTTTTGCTCACAGCTTTGGTGATGAAATATTTGTGCATCTGTTAGATGGAGTGTCAAAGTTTTGTGCAGATGTTTTTGTTCTCATCTTTTGAAGATGAAACCCACTGATGTATTCCTTTAGTCTTTTTCATGATATATTCCAACACTAGATAGCAGCCAAATCGATGCAGACATAAGTGACAGCTGTAGTAACTTTGGTGATCTCTTAATTTTTTATTTTGTGCCGGCATCAGGTGCATTTTTAAGTTTACCTGTTATTATTGTGGAGCTCAAAGGCTTGCTATGACAAAATCCAGCATCACAGAGATGCTAGCATCTAAAGCTGTGCTGCAGCCCTGAGTTTTTGTAGACATTACCCGGCTGAGCTTCATTTGGCTTCTTCCTGCTGCTCGTAATGATTGTTGTTCAACTCTTGCAACTGTACGACTTATTTGTTAGCCCTCCACAAAACGTCTTCCAGTCATTGGACTGACTGATGTGTCTTTTACTCCTCTTTCTTTGTAAACTGAACTTATTTACTGAACATTTGAAGACCAACCATGTTCCCCAATGCAGGCATGTATTACTGAGCTTTATGTAATTACTACTTCATGTTGAATATGCTAAATGCGCTCAAGTAGCAATAATGCTGACGTGTTCAACTGAGTAAAAAGATTTTTTGCTCTCATGTTAAGCTGGTCTACATGAAAATGATGCAGACCAACTTCTATTCCTTGTTTGCCACTTTAGATGTTTCAATCACACGGACTCACAATAACTAGTCACTGAAGAATTTGAAGACACTCTTCCTCTGCCAACCCTCATCAGTATATGAGCTTTACCTCAAAATTTGCCAAGCTAACTGGATTAAAGATTTGAGAAGAAGCTGATCCGAGTGTTTAAATGTGCTGCATGCTCAGTAATGACATGTAAATCTAATTTCTTTGTCTCTTGTTGTGTGTAGATACATGGGCATTGGCCTGTCTGCCCAGGGAGTCAACATGAACAGACTGCCTGGTGAGTACAACTTCAATAATGTCATTGTGTTATTACCAGTAGGAGGACATTTTTGTTATACTGATGAATATGTTATAGTCAATTTAGCACAGTGGTGCAGTGGCTAGCAAGAAGATACTAGGGTTAAATATCCTGCTCTGATTTTGTCTTCTAGTCCAAAGGCCTGAATGTTAGGTTGATTGATTGGTGAGTCTAAATTGGCAGAAGGTGTAGCGGTGTGTGTATGTGTGGTTGTATGTCTCTTTGCTTTAGCCCTATGATGGACCAACAATCTGTCCAGAGTGTACCCTGCTTTTCATCTTCAGGCGGCTGGGATGGGCTCCAGCTAAGATGCATAACCAGTTAGGAAAATGGATGGATGAATGTTATAGCGGGCGCTGTCAGAATGTCTAATGAAAAGGTGGCAGGCCCACAGTTTGGAGTCTGTGGTAGGAGTAGTTAGCAAAATAGGGTTAAATAAGGATTCCCAAGTTTACTCAACAATCCAGGGTCGGGCAAGAGCGTCAGCATGCCATTGTTCACCAGTTACATTGGCTTGCTGATCTGAAGCCAGCATTTCTGCCACTTAGCAGTCAGAGTGGACGGGTGCTTTGGCTGGCTGGGAGGATGAACTTCCTGCGTCACTCTTTTTTTTTTATCCATTTTGATTACACACAGCACAGTCCACTCAATACAATGAAGCAGCTATGGTGGGGCTTTCCAAAACCTTGAACCTTTCTAATTACTTACTGGCGAACAGCCGCAACCCCCAGCCCGTACAGGCTTGGATTACAATCAAAGACTCACACTGTTTACTTTAGCCTTGTTTCTACTTTCTCATGTATATTTCAAACCCTAGTAAAGGTTTCATTATTAGTAGATTGAGATATTTTTAGAGCTAAAGTAGCAGTGGAGATAATGTGGATGCATGTGTGGAGGGAATATACTAAATGTGGATGAAAGCGATGAAGAAGAAATTGATTTTTGAGGATAAATCAGAAGCTGGTAAAGTACCAACATTTTTGAGATTCAGGGAGGAAAACAGGTGGAGATTATGATGCTCAGGGTTTCTGCCGTAGTTTGATGCAGTTTGTCTGGGCTCCAGTAGACAATATGTCGGGGCACGTTACTGAGCTGTCATACGGATCAGTGACAGATGATGTGGACTTATTGCAGCCTCATGGTGATCCACCTCTTACTTTATAATGACAGATTGCTCGGTTTGTATTTTATATAGAGTTTATTTTTGGTACAGATCCTTAGCCAACACCCAGTGAAATTGCTACTATATGCAAAGATTTTTCTGACTGTCTTGTGTCAATCTAAGGGTGTCCTTATAGGCAGTTTCACCTTACATTGTGTATTATGGGGCTTTCAGATAATAAAGAAGCTGCAGTGATTGGCCCCTTTTTGTAAACATATTTACCATTGTACCCCTCTTGCATTCGGTTTAGCTCAGTTACCTCTCAGTTAAATCTAGTGCTTCAAGCACAGACAGTACCATTGTAGTCACAATCGCAAACACAGAAAACCCCTGCTGGTTACTCAAAAGAATGCAGGTGTAAAGCATTTGCGTGTACCGTATATCTTCCAATTGTAGCCCGGGCGTTTATTCAAAAAATTATCCGGCCTGCCCGGCGTTTAAAAGAGACAGGTGGTTGTTGGAGACCGGCTTGTATTCCCTTCTCAGACGGAATTGTCGTGGATGTGAGAGGGAAAGAGGACCCAGGCACAGTTTTTAGACTGAGGTGAAAAGACCGTGCGTTTACTTACAGTGCTCCAAAACGTATTCCAACAGTTCACAAATAATGCAGTTCCCAATTGTGCTCCTCCTTTGCTCCCGAGTGTCTCCTTGTCTGTGGTAGCCCAGTGCACGAAACTTCTCTCCGCCCGACTCTCCAGGAGAGGAAGTAAAAGAGCAGAAAATCACAGTTAGCAGGTTTGCTAGCCAACAGTTCCAGTTCGATGGTCGCTGCATCCAGCTTAAATGCCGCTGGTCGTAGATGACAGCTGATTGGAAACAACTGGCCGAGTGGGTAGGACCGACGACAGCACTGAGGGTGGAACAGTAGTTAGCACTGTTACCTCACAGCAAGAAGATCCTGAGTTCAATTCCACCATCAGACCGGGGTCTTTCTGTGTGGAGTTTGCATGTTCTCCCCGTGTTTGCGTGGGTTCTCCCCGGGTACTCCGGCTTCCTCCCACTGTCCAAAGACATGCAGTTTGTGGGGATAGGTTAATTGAAAATTCTAAATTGCCCATAGGTGTGAATGCGGGAGTGACTGTGAGTGCGAATGGTTGTCTGTCTATATGTGTTAGCCCTGCGACAGATTGGCGACCTGTCCTGGGATTGGCTCCAGCGCCCCCCGCGCCCCTGAAAAGGATAAGCGGCTGTGAATGGATGGATGGTTAGTACTA
>VURO01044329.1:0-10138 GCA_015108175.1 Pelvicachromis taeniatus | reverse complement strand
CCCCTCCATCCGTCCGTCCATCCACCCATCCGTCCACCCGTCCATCCATCCATCCATCCACCCACCCGCCCATCCATCCACCCATCCACCCACCCATCCATCCATCCATCCATCCACCCATCCATCCGTCCATCCATCCACCCATCCGTCCACCCGTCCATCCATCAGTCCATCCACCCATCCACCCATCTATCCGTCCACCCACCCACCCATCCATCTATCCACCCATCCGTTCATCCATCCATCCATCCATCCATCCATCCATCCATCCATCCATCCATCCACCCATCCGTCCATCCATCCACCTCTCAGTACCTATTACTCATGCTGCCTCTCTTCTGCCTCTGCACTCACATCCTTATCTAACTTGGCCTCGGTGGCGTTAAGCTACTGCAGTGATGCCAGATGAACAGAAAACCTCTACTTTTTTTTTTTTTTGGAAAAGGAGCGTGGGCAGGCCACCCACCTTAAGTTTTGGATTTTATGCCGTTGCTCATAAAGTAGCGAACAGTTGTTGAGTAAAAAAAAGGTTGTTTTTATGAGGCATAGGCATGAGTGGGATGAAGCAAGAGACACAGAAAAGCGTGAGACACATGTTTATATATGCATGCGTTTTGTTGCCCGGTAAACTAAATTGACATGATATAATTTTACAGGATGTCTTTACCGTCCTCCAAGTAGAGTGAAAAAAATGCAGTGGTCATGGCGCACGCACATGCAGCGTTTGGCTACGAAATCCCATAAAGCCTGAATGGCTTTGGTGCTGAGATGAAGGATAATGTATTGTTATGCTGCACTTCATCTCACACTTACTGCGTCCAAACAATGATTCATAATTCTCTGAAATCCATGTTATTTATTTAACCGTCATTTGACCAGCAGAACAGGACGCTCTTGAAATTTAAAATGTCTTTTATAAGAGATTCCTGGCCAAGAAACAACCAGCACAGTTGCATAAACTCAAGTTAAATAGACTAAAATACAGGCGATAAAATAACAATACAACATTTATAAACTTCTGTAGGACATCAGGAGAGCTCATTGCCTGCTGCCTACAGTTCAGACATTAAAACCACCTGAACTGAGATCAGTTCCTAAAGTTGTGGTTGATGTTGAAATGTTAGCTGGCTCACGCCTGCAGACTACCCCGATGATGAGGCATGTGCACGATGATGAGGCATGTGCACGATGATGAGGCATGTGCACGATGATGAGGCATGTGCACGATGATGAGGCATGTGCACGTCCACCTTTGAACTTTTCATGACTTATATTTTTCCAGACATACAACGAAAACACCGCCCGGGGGCTCATTACCAAACGCTGGGCTGACCCCACACTGGCCCTTATAGCTTTATTCTGTGTGTAGTTATATTATTAATGATGTGCCAGTCAGAAATCTGAAGAAACTGACATCAAAATATTGTTACTGCCAGAAGTTTCCTGCAACCTCAAGTAACACATAGTTGGTTTTTTATCATTAAAGTAGCAAATGAGGCTAAAAACCTTCCATTTTGACCGAGGCCACAAACCTCCCTGAGTTCTGGAGCTGCAGGCTCGGGCCATGGCGTGATGCACCCAGCGTAGGCTCGGGCCATGGCGTGATGCACCCAGCGTAGGCTCGGGCCATGGCGTGATGCACCTAGCTTAGCCTCGGGCCATGGCGTGATGCACCTAGCTTAGCCTCGGGCCATGGCGTGATGCACCCAGCGTAGGCTCGGGCCATGGCGTGATGCACCCAGCGTAGGCTCGGGCCATGGCGTGATGCACCCAGCGTAGGCTCGGGCCATGGCGTGATGCACCTAGCTTAGCCTCGGGCCATGGCGTGATGCACATAGAGCCATGCCATTAACTGTTTTCTATGCTCTTGTATTTTCTCCTGTTTGTTGTTGGTTGATGTGTTTTTTTTCTCTTATTTTTAAAAGTCTCTTCCTGTCAAAATTGAGTTCTTTTTTCCCACCATCACCCTCTGTGTGCTCACTGGGGCTCGTCGGATAACTGGGACGCTGACATCAGCGTGCACCATGAAGGCCTGTGAAGGCGTATCTGTTGCTGTACTCGCGTTTCTGGGCAGAGGATCACTTTAAGAAAGAGTTGCAGAACAACTTCTCTATATCCTGTCTGCCTACATGAGGTGAATGATGACTCACCGCTTGCGTCTTTCTTCTGTTTTGCTCGTGGTGAATGCGCCTGGAGGCAGATAAAGCCACCTCACAATTTCATTCTTCTTGGTGTACTGTGGCAAGGCCACAGACGAATTAGCTTCAGAGAGGGGTCAGTTACTGCAAAGTGGGTTTTGCAAAAGGCGAATAGATCATTTCTCCGTAACAGGCACACAATTTAAGCTGACATCTGACTGGGCCAACATACCGCTTCTCTACACAGGAGAGCTGCAGAGCTCTAAGAAGCATCATGTTCCAGACTCTGAGGACGAGAGAAGCAGCGTGGCGTTCATGCTCCTCTCGTGAGCACGGGCTAATGAATCACACGTATGCTCAGGAGTGATGTCCACGGAGCCCCGGGGGGGCACTTTGTCAGGGCAGAGGTGAAAACATAATTAAGACTTCATTTTTACTTTTTCTTTGTGGACAGGGTTTGCTGTAAAAGCTTTGTGAAAATTAATTTATTCCTAATGAATGTAATATTTGGCTAAACTAATTCATGTTAATATGTAACAAGTGGTCCAATTACAAAACTGTTGTTCACAGGCCACAAACCCACACACAACCTGTGGCTGCTCATCAGTGCAGTACGCTGGTTGTTTTCAAGAGTTCAAACCCAGCGAGTGGCACAAGAAAAAATACATCTTATATTAAAATAACATTCAGAATTTATTTTCATCTTTAAGACCACTTCTTGTGGGTCTCCCTGATCTCTGAACAACAACAAAGTCCCGGTCCCGGGGTATCTGTCAGTGTGACCCTACTGTAGCGTCAGGATAAGCAGTCAAGCTGGTCATCAAGTCATGAAGTTAACTCAGTGTTTTCCCTGCACACTAACATGAAGAAAAGAATAATAAATGTGCACGTTAACAGACTTATCGATATCAGAGCTCTCTAATAAGGAAATCTGATTATATTATTTCATAAGCGTCATATTTAACAGACAGGGTTAGTTTTCATCCTGTCAGCTGCAGTACACAAACGTAGCCTTAGTCTGCGTTTGAACGCGACAGTAAGGTCTTTTTGGAGCACATATCCATGCCGACAGCATCACGGTGTTTCCCTCATGCTAACAGTCGACAGTATTGCAAACACTTATTCCGCCTGCTTTCCATAACCATAACATAACCTGCTCCACAGCAGGATAAGTTACCATGGCGATGTACCCGGTAAGAAGTGAACATAGCACAGAAAACCCTGAAGTTATCTGGATGTGATGAAATCCTGCTTCCCGGTACAGCCCTCAGTGTGGGGGTCAGTCAGCGAGGAACACGCCTGCAGTCACAGGAGGAACCACGACATCTCACCTCGAACCTTTCAGGGGCGAAACAGTCAAACAACGATGTGATGGATGGAAACCATCCATGGCAACAGTTTCTATGGCCTCGCAGTGTTTGGCTACGAGGCCAAACAGCTGACAGAGAAGGTGTCGTGATCATCACCTCTCTGCCTGGATAAGGGAGGGGGGGGCACTCGTTCTCTTTGCAGTTTTGCAACTCAGCAGGGTGCAAAATATCGAGGTGTACAGCATATTTACCTGCAGATATGTGGGAGGAGTGGACTGTGGGTATGTGAGCAGAAGGAGAAAGAGCTTGTTCAGTGCCCCACAGGGATCCACTTGAGATAAAATTCAGCAGCTCTGAATAATACAGTCCATTTATCAAAGACTCAGCGCCAACACGCACACAGCGCATATATGCAGCGCTCACAGGGTTGTTGGAGTGAAGGTGCCCTTGTGTCTGCGCTCATGTGGCAGAACGTGCCATTCAAAGGCCACGGCAGGCCGAGCCCGATGGCCCCAACTTACATGTCTCCTCATCGCTTTGAACTGTGCAGCATGTAATGCAACACTGCTGTGCCCCCCCCCCCTCTGTTTGGATTTGCATCAGTCAGCCACAGAAAGCCCCCCCCCACGGGAAAAATGCCACCACAGCAGGACAGGAGGCAAAAAAGCAGAAGCATCTTTTATCTGAACAATGCAGGAAAAAAGTTTGAAGCAACTTTACTTTTTAATAATACAAAGTTTCCAAACGACCAACATCAAGTAAAAATGCTGTGGTCACAGGGTGCAGCGGCGGGTTGAAGTGGTCTTCAACCCATTTCTATTCTTTGACCTCAGTGAGACTTTATTCTCTTTTATTCTTTGCTTTTATTTATATCTTATGTGTTTGTGTTATTTACTTCTAATGTACAGCACTTTGTGTCAGCTGTGGTTGTTTTTAAAGTGCTTTATAGATAAAGATGATGATGATGATGATGATGATGATGATGATGACGACGATGATGACATACTCTGATTAATTCTTACTAGCACAAAAATGAACAGTTTTAGTACGAGTAAAAGTGCAGTAAAAGTATCGTGATATTTGATAAATATTTGATAATACGTGATATTTGTAGCCACTACACATTTAAATATGTCAAAGAAAACAATCACACATATTATACGTGAGTATAAAGCTCAAAAATATCAGGGAACATTAGATCATGGCAACATAACCCAAAGTCAGCTAAACGTCAGGCGTGTCATTTCACCTGCTTGGATGCAAATGAAGTGATGAAGGCGACAACAACACGACACAACGAAGTGTTTCGCTCCTGCAGCTGCTTTGTCTTTGTTACTATGTCAACCTCCCAAGTGTTTCCTCGCTCCTCGTCATGATGAGACCGTGCCTGCAGCCCATACTGGTTGCACAAGTAGCCCAACAACAGTGTGGAGGACATCTCTGAGAGGGGTCGTTACACGTGGAGAGCTCACCTAGCCCAGAATAACGTCCAGTGGATTACTCATGCGCATGTTTCTGACCAAACTGTCAGATACCGAGTGGATGAGGGTGGCAGGGCGGCCTGAGGTCCTTTAGTGGGACCTGTACTCACAGAGCGGCATCGTGTAGCTCGACTGGCATTCGCCCGAGAACACCAGAAGTGACAGGTCGGCTACTGGCCCTGTTCTCTTCACAGATGAGAGCAGATTCAAAGTGAGCTGATGTGACAGACATGAAGAGTCTGGAGACAGCGTGACGAACACAACGGTACCTTCAACATCATCTGCTGCTTTGGGAGTGGGTCACTGATGGCATGGGAGGGCTCGGAGCGTCGCACAGACCTTCACGTGTTAGTCAGTTGTAGCCCGATCGCTGTCAGCAGGATTAAATCAGACCTATTGTCACACCTTATGCTAGCAGTGGGTCCCTCCTGATGCAGGACAATGCGTGTTTCCTGACTCACAGCACCACGGACTGCTCAGGAGCTACCTGAGACCCTGACCCCCCAGGACAGCAGGAGCATTTCCAGGTGTTGCACTAGGAGTGCATCCAAGTGACACGTCATCAGTTCTTTGAATGACTTTTGCATTAAGCCCGTCAGTGTAAATGGTTACAGCCGCAGCAGGTAACCTCCTCTCTGCTGCTGCATGACTGATGCAGAAGGAACGCGTGTGAGCATCAAACTGACACCTGCACAACAAGCAATCAAAAGAAACACATTTCCCCTTTAGGCTATACAGTATAATGCTCACTATGAAGTTTGATGTGCAAACAAACTGAAGCTGTCCGTGATTAAAACATCAAAGCTGCACGAGTGACTATCTGCTGAGTCTGATTGAGTTACACGGCTTATTGCTGCTCGCTGTTGACTCTGAGCCTCGGGTGCAGGGACGCTGCTACAAGGAAGCAGGCTCTGCTTTTGGGAGCACGCGCAGCTCGGTGCTGCTGCAGCTGCTCTGTGCACAGTCAAAGTTCACTGAGCAGTTTCTTTGTCAGCAGAGAGCGCCGCATGTACACAACCCTAATATTTAAAAAACTGTTGTCGTCTCGCCAATACTGTACTTTCCAAAACAAAATGAAGTCCGCAATCACGCAACAAGCTCACCGAGCTCCGCCGACTACATCGGTTAATGAGCCACCAAGCTGCCTTCGCCCAACGGCCAATCGATTCTAGCTGTCAGCTCGCTGCACGTTCGCCGCCGCTGCAGCCGCTGCTCATGCATGACACACCTACCTGTTATTACCGAGTCCCTCGGGGCTTGGAATCGAGACACTGTGTTGGGAATTGGAAAACCTTATGAATCCTGCTGCCCACAGTTTCAGTTGTGCCACAATCGATCAGCGCAATAAACCTGAGAGCAGAAGCTCATACATGCTGGATATTAACTGTGAGACTGCGTATGTGGAGCTCACACGTATGATGTACAGGCACACATAGCAAGCAGATGATCCTCCAGGTGTAATGTGATCTCCATGTGGTTGCATGTACATGTCCTTCCCATCAGGTCGAATAACGGCGCCTCCTTCTTTGTGGCGCGGCGTTAGAAATGTGTGGAGCTGTGACTGTGCCGCACGTTTAGTGCATGACTCCAGGCTTTGCATTGAAAGTATTTACACATGACTGAGGTATAATTTAGAGCACGCAGGCGACGAGCCGCGCACTCTGTGATCATCTATATGAAGAGCACTTTAAAATACTCTCACTACAATGCTCGTGAGTCACCCTTAAAACCTCATCTTGCTGGTTTTAAGGGTCGTGTAATTGGAGGTTATCTGCCGCTGCGAAGTGACTGACAATCCTCCTTCCATGTGGCGGCAAACCCACTCCTCACATGTAGTTCAGCCACACACACACGCACGCACACACACATCTCTGGTCTTTTGCGGCCATTTGAGGCGATTTGTTTCAATTGCCTGATCAACAACAATGGGATCAGCGGTGTGTGCATTTGGCTGAATGTGCTGAAGCTCCAGGTTGGCTGCTTACAGCCTCACGTCGCATCAGTGGTATATTATTGAGGATAAAATCCACTGTGGAGGTTTGACACGGGGCTGAAAAGGCCACATCAGGGCTTAAGGGCAGCAGCGCCGCTTCCTCGCGTCTCCTTTCAAAAGGAAAATGTTTGACGTTTGCAGGATATTAGCAACTTTTGCTACTGTGGGTGGATTGGTTTTCTGTCTCCTTCTACGGGCTTCAGAGGAGGATTGAAGATGAAATTCATACCTTTTTGGAGTATAGACCAAGCTTTAAATAAAGAGACAAGACCAATTATTTTGAATAATAGTGAAGGATGCAGTGAACACCTGGATCTGCCCACAAGCGCTAGCTCAGACTGCAGTGCACTTTTCTCACCAGGGCAGGCACGCTCATATGGAGCATGCACACACATGCCCAGTGCAATGTAACCAATGTAACCAATGTAACCAATGTAACCAATGTAACCAATGCAAACCGAATGCAATAGTTGTGTTTTAATCCCCATAAGAAAACGTACTCGTCCAGCAGTGAGGGCCGAGCCCAGTGTCTGACCCTCAAGCCCCAACCTGACACATATAACACCACACCACTCAACCCCCCAGTGGGCTCAACCTGCTCAACCCCCCAGTGGGCTCAACCTGCTCAACCCCCCAGTGGGCTCAACCTGCTCAACCCCCCAGTGGGCTCAACCTGCTCCATTCAGCAGAACCACTTTCATGTCATTAAGGTCAAACTATCAGGGGAGCTCGTGTATGGAGCTCTGGCACACGCATTCAAATCCCCTCACAGAAATAATTACAGGGGGGGGGGGGGTTTACTTCCTCCACCTTAACGCTCAGTGCTTTAAACTCTTTGGCTAAATGAGAAGAACACGTGGACACATCTGTGCACAGAAAGGACAGGAGGAGGAGGAGGATAGCTGGGAGCTGCAGGAGGAAGGTGAATGAGCACACCTGTCCACAGGTGTGAAGTGAATGCGTTTGACTCCATTACTGTATAAACCCACAAATGTCTTCATCTCAGTGAGGCATGACTGCAGAAAGACTAACACCGAGGTACTCCTCAACCCCCCCCCTCCAGCATCCACAGTACTGTAAGAGGCGTGTACCACAAAAATACTTTATTGTGGACAAAACTGCACTCGAGAAAATGAATGCAGAAACGTTGCCGCCCTTTAGCGTCCTCCCTCAAAACCAAGTCACACAAGCCATTACAGTGCGTGTGTGTGTGTGTGCGACAACAAACCATTAACACACCAGACAGGTCACGAGGGAGGAATGCCGCTGGGCCGGACTCTCAGCAGTGTAACCTGAGTGCGCAAGCATGGACGTGGACATCTGACGCACAAACAAATGTCAGCGTAAAAGCAGATACACACATGCCGTACCTGCAGGCAGGTGTGTGCGAACGACTTCACTGCAGGCAAACACACAGGAAGTCATTTTGTTACATGAAGCAACGTGTGGAGAAAAGTGTCGGGACTTCCAACCCCGTCTTTAGGTGTCCAGCACGTCTCTGTCCTGTTTGCCAGCTAACCTGCACGTGCGCCGCTGCACCCGTGAGCACGTATGGAGGAGCTAAGCACAACATGTCCACACTGGCAGACAATCACACTTCCTTTCTTTCATTTCACTCGCTCAGCAGTATAACTCACAAACGCACACGTACGCTCGCGCTGCGTGACGGCACATGTGAACATAACAGAGAGCAGCAATTTTAGATTTTATGCATGTGCGTGTCATAAATCATACAAATGCAAAATAAGGAGCAGCAGGATGACAGGATGCAGGGAGAGGAGGAAGATGAAACAACACGAGGCCTGTTGATCTGAGGACCGCACGAACAAACAGCAGCAATTTAACTGTTAGCTTAAAGCAAACACACACACACACACACGCAAACAAGCGCACCATAAGTAAATAGAGACTGCCGTGCACACGGCTCATCTGCCATTGAAAGAAAGGCACCGTCTTTAATTTCCTACCTTTCATGTTTATAGCTGCTTTATGTTTTATCTGTCCATCCCTTATCCACCCACCCAACCTCCCCCTCACTCGCTCTCACACACACACACACACACACACACACACACACACACACACACACACACACACACACACCACACACCTCCAGAGAGGTAATAAGCCTCTCAGTGACTCAGTCAACAGAAAAGGAGAGAAAGCAACAGGAGCTGAAACTTACCGTCCACAGACAGGAAGTCATCATTAGAGAGGAACAAAAAAGAGAGAGAGGGGACGACAGAAGTGTGTCTTAGAGGGAGGACAAAGGAAAGGATGACGAGAGCGATTTTATATTGGGAAAGCCAGCGAGGTGGAGGAAAATGTTTAAAAAATGTGTGTTGTAGTTTATAATTGAAAGGAAGATGAAACAGAATAGAGGGCAGAGGGCACAGAGGATACTGCATCCTGTTTGTCAGGCAGTGTGGAGACGAGAGGAGAGGAGAGGAGAGGAGGAGAGGAGGAGGAGGTCCTACCTGGAGCTGTTGGGACAGCGTGGTGGGCTGTCTGGCACTCAGGGCTGCAGCTGGACTCTCGTCAGGATGCAGGAACACTTGCTGACCACGTCTGCAGGGATCAACAACAGCAGTCAGGACCTTTGTGTGTGTCTGCATGTTGGAGCTCTGTGCATGCCAGCTGTCAGACTCTAAGTGATAAGCTGCTGGCAAAGGAGCATTTCCATTCACACACACACACAACAATTGATCTCTTCCTACATCTGAGGACTGCAGGAATGTAAAGGTGTGTGTGAGGGAATGTAGGAGGGGAGAAAAAAGGTGTGTTTGTGAAGTCCTTACAGGTCCTTTCCTTTCTTCTTCTCAAGCGCAGTCATGTCATCTCCACCTGTCGCACGCAGAGAGAGCGCTGGAGTCACACACACATTCGCACACACGGCGAAGTACCGAAGCACACACTCGCGCTGGCAGGCTGAGACGCACACTGGTGCGCTAACTCCACGAGCTGCAATGCATAGAGCTGAGAGTCCCTCCTCCTCTCTCCTCCCACCTCTCTCTCTCATGCTCGCTCTCTCTCTCCCTCTCTCTTTCTCTTTCTATGTTCCTCCTCTGGGTCTTACCGCCTCCCTCAAACCCTCCCCACGTTTCATCTCTCTGCTGTCAGTGTGTACGCTGAAGGGAACACTGTTATAACGACACACATTATGGACCCACTCTGAAGAAAGCAACAGAATTACCATTTTGTTGTTTGTTTCTGCCA
>VURO01044327.1:22917-34016 GCA_015108175.1 Pelvicachromis taeniatus | reverse complement strand
CCTGTTTTTATAATTTTTTTTTTTTTTTTTTTTTTTTAAAGCAAAATTTTGTAAACAGTAGAATCCAGTGAATCCACGTTTAAGTACAGAATACATACAATGCAGCTCAGCCTCTGGTTTCATCAGAATGCATAAAACTCAAATGTGCAACTTGAATTTGTTAGCCTACAGATTTCAGACACCACAGGCTTTAATTCATCATAGAGCCGCCAGCCAAACTTTTACCCACTAAGAGCAACACTAGCAGCTTTATCACCTCTGACTGAAGCAGACCGTAAACACAGGATGTTATTGGACTTAAGTTTTTACACTTGCATATAAAAAGAAAACACATTTGAGTAGTACCACTGGACCTGTGATATAAACAGTCGTCTGCAATTTGCATGATTGTGTGGTTTCAAGTGTACTGCACATTTCTACTCATGGAGGTGCACAGCGTACTCCTCCATGAGTAGAAATGGTGCATCATGCCAATATCACACGCGCCTTTAAGCACAGACAGGAAAACAAAGGTTTTGAGAGTGTACGAGGACATCCTGAATCCCATTCTTTAAAAAGTTTTATTTCATTGCAAACACTCAACATTGATTAATGACAGCGTCACCTGATGTCCGGGGGTGACGCCCACAAATTAAAGACAATGTCTGTGAAGTGTTTTTGGCTGTACATGTACATGATAGCCTCAGAGAGAGCAGCAACCAAAAGAAGGTCTGAAGGGTTTCACTCGCGCACAGATGCTGTCTGCAGCCTCTGCAGCCTCACTGCGCACTCAACAAGCACAAGAAAAGCCCCAAACCGAAAAACAAATAGTCTACCAACGAACAAATACCCTGCCATCCTACTTCCAATACACAGTGGGACAAAACCAGATGAGGGAAAAGGGTTTTGCATGATGAAATTCTCCTCAAGAAACAAAATCTAAACGAGCCGGCTTAAAAACAACCAAACTACCATCAGTGAGGCTCAGAAACCTTAGCCCCGATCTGCTTTACAGTAACAATACACTTCAACTACATGTTAAGTTTACCTGGAGCCTGTACTGTCATGACATTAATTACAATGTACAGTAAATGTGTTGGTTCTGCTTTAACAGACTAAGACCACCAGCTTTAAAAAGAACCCTAATTAAATGAGCCTAAACTAAAGTGCTTCGGGGGAAGCTACGTGACTGGTGCTCGCTGTAGTCTCTGTACTGTGGGAACCATCAGAGAAATTAGAATCACTCTAGTGAGGGAATTATGAGGGAAGACAGGGAATCAGCCGAGAAGGAAGAGCAGGAAGAAAAAAAAGGAGCACAAGGATTCTGCACTGAGTCTGAAACATGTCAACGAGTTCACAGTGGTTGCAGTAGGTAAGGACGTTAACACAGGGATCCAAAGGTGTGTGACAGAGACGCCTGCTGAATGAAATAAATGCAGACTAACTGCACTTCTCATTATCTCAATATCTTGAAGAAAATGCAAATCACTTTTTTTTCTTTTTTTTTTTAGTGGTGCTGTGAAAGCTCGAGGTAGGAGCGCGAGGTTCCTGGGGACTCTTGAGCTGGTTAGGAGGGGAGATAAAACGCTGTGCTAGAGGAAAACAGTGAAAAGAAGTTATGATTCAGTGGTGGGAGACTGGGATTGATACAAATCACACACCAGAGAAAGGCGTACAAGTGTGTAGTTTTGAGCTAAAAATGAAATTCAGAGCTGAATTATTATTATTATTTATATTAATAAACAACTTAATGTGAAAAATTCTGTTCACGACATTTTTTCTGACAGGAAGACCTAAGAGAAAGAAACACAATGTCGCTTTCTCAGCTGAGCCCAACGGTCACCTACGAAAACACAGAGCTGTCTCCAAATGTGCCGGTGGGAAGTTACGGCGCCAAAACGCCTCATCTTCTCCGATTAAAAGTACTGATGCAGGGGCTTTTCTTCCCTTTAGCACCCCTGACCTGAGGGATCCATTATGGACAGTCAGCACTAATACTGACTGACAGGCCATGTGTCCGTCTGCCATCCATCTGTCTGTCCTAACAACTGCATGTCCTAGCGTCATCATGCGGATTAATTCATCGTGTTAAATGGTGTCGTTTAAAGTTATGTGGCCTGTGACTCTGACACACAGCAGGACATCAAAAGAGCCCGAGTCCAAGTGGCTTACGCAATATCGCATTTAAAAGCGACTGATAACTGAGAAGGAAAGGAAAGCCAGGATTATAGTGACCGTTTTATACAGAACCTTTGCTCCCTTGTCCCTTCTTGTTTTTGTGATATTTGAGCAGAGCCACGTTAACCATTTCCAAATATACAGGAGTGTGGCGTCAATCTACTCAAACCATGGCTACAGCTTTCAGTTATTTTAGTAATATCTGAGACCTCTACATCATCAGTGTGCCCTGTTTACTCCTATAACCTTAACCACCTTATGTGATTTTTTTTGTTTAAGATATACAAACTATGAGCAATAAAGTTGCACAAAAACACAAGGTGTAGCAAAAAGAATCTTTTAATACATAAATAAATCGTCACAAGTAAAGAGGGGGAAAGAGTTCTGAAAGTTCTGTGTTGTTGTATCTCATGGCTGAGGTAGATTTGGTGTGTGTTCATGTGTGTTATTGAACATGAAATTTTGTCTTGAAATATATATGGTCTAGTACACCCCTCCCTCTTTAGACTCATCCCTGCTTGTTTCAGGTATCACTGTGATAGAAAGTGGGGCACATGTTGCCAGCCTTCTGCCCAATTTAAAGATCAAAGATCAGACTAACTTGTACTAAGTGCATATGCTTTTATTTTAACTTCTGTAGCTTTTGTGTTTTTTTGTTTTTTACAATGGATAAACAAGCTACACTGTGTAACCATTGCAAAGTATTCATTGTACACATGGTTACACTTTTACATTTATTTCTCAAAAAATTAAAATACATTACGACCACCAAATTACAGCATTTCAGTATAAGAGACTTTTGTAATGTATAGTGAAACAATGTTACATGTTTTTTTTAAGAGTTGTGCTGGCAGACTTCATTTATGACAGCAGCATTTCTTTATCATGTAGAGAAAAAAAAAAACACTAAGAGTTACTGTTGAAATAGCACTTCTGTGTCTTATATAGGGCTGCCACGATTACGTCGACTATCAAAATCGTCGACGACTAATTTAATAGTCGACGTGTCGTTTGACGCTTTTAAGATCCCAAAAGACGCAGGAAGTAGTACGATTTAAGAGTGTAATAACAGACCGAAACAGAAGATGGTAGCACTGCATGTACAAGGATGCCAGCTTCCGTTAAACCTCGAAGAAGAAGAAGCTGTGTCCCAGAATTCAGTTTTCAACAATAGCTGTGGCTAGTTAGTTTTAATATTACTCTTATTATTCTTTCTGGGTCACAAAATAAACGTTTAACATGTTTTCAGGCGAGAATGTAGCTGTGTAAACCTCAAATATCTGCTCAGTTTATCAAGACCACACATATTTTCAAAAGCGCTCCCTCGTTTTCGGTAACATCTGTTACCCACCAGCTCGATAGCTAGCCGGGGTTCAAGGCTCAGTATAGCCGGTGAGAACACCGGACTCCCGGCTACCCACCAAATTAAATGTGTAATTAAACTTAATTAAGTTGCAAATATTTGCAACTAATTAAACCGAGTTCGACAATCCTGGATGAAAGAAAGCAAAAAATTGAAAAAACTTTTTTTTTAAAATAACCAAGCTGTTCAAGTTACTCAATAAATCGTTGCAGCTTGAATTTAAATTAATCGCACACAGAGTGTATTGTCTCCAAATCTCTCAGCCCGCCTCTTCTGGTTACTCCCAATGAAAATCTTAATATCATGACAAAGCATACTTAAACCAACTTTACAAAACAAAGAAACACCTTATCTATACATACAATACAACTTGTACTGTAAGACTGTAAAACTACACCTTACAGTTGCTGATACTAGTTGCCAGCTAAAACTCTTTCTAGACTAGTGGCATATTTATCTTTACCAGCTTTCCAGTTAATCACCAATAGGGCGGCAGTTTGGCTCTCCCATCCTATTTGGTTTCAGCCACACCCAATGCTTCGGCACCTGCTAATCCTCCAACACAGGGCCCACAGTTTCACATAAACCCAGGGTCAGAGTTTGAGAAAGACAGCCAGAAACACAAGGACAGACGTGGTAGATAAGTCCAGTCAACCATTCATCCAGGTGGAATTCAATGGGAAATTTGACATCGCCCTGGAATATCAGATAAGCAGCAGGGTACAGTGATTGGGTAATAGGCTATAGTATAAGAAAGGAATGCAGGTATGGCGAAAGAGAAACTGTGTTGAAGTCTGTGCTATATACTTAAAGAAACAGGTCATTTTAGTGCATTTACTCTGTGCTGTGAAGATGGTGCTTTTAGTCTGTACATGTCTGTCTGTGCCAACAAGCCTTGCACGGCCCTACTACTCTATTTTATTCAGCGTTTCTTCCACCACTGGCCTCAACTTCCCAACAAGGCTGACTTTACTTGGCTCAGTGCGAGAGCTTCTACCATGCTACCAACATCCGAGACTCACTCCTCTGCTCTTTGTTTCATGACACAAACAGAGAAGAGCGGAGCTTAACAGGTAAAGAGTAGTTACTTGTCTTGATGGCAAGACATACTTGTGAGCACACTGCCACCAAAAATAACAACTATCATAATCAGGATGAGTCACCCAAACATAAAATCGGTCTGTTTACCTGAGCTGTAGCTGTCTGTAGAGGACTGGGAGATGGAGCGGGACAGAGAGCGCCGTCCGATCTTGGAGGGACGCTTGTTGAACTCCTGTTTCTGGTCTGCAAACTGGATCTGGTGGTGGAGAGGGAGAGCAGAAATGGTGAGGCAATCTGAATTGAGCTATGAAAAGTGTACTTAAATAAAACGATTCACAAACAGGACTCGCAAAGCCATTTAAAAGCCAGGAAAAGAAAACTCTGCATCTTTAATGAAGTGATTGCTTTTTAGCTCAGGTTACTCTGGGTTCCTGTTAGTCTTCTTAATCAGGAGCCTGTCTTAAGTGCAAGATGTTTTACAGATAAGAGAAGATCAATAAAATAGATCAATAAGACGGGCAATAAACGGAGAGAGAGAACAAGTTCACTACGGTCTCTGAGGAGGGAGACTGACTTTGAGTTCACTCTGACTCTAAAAGATAAAAGAGACAATGAGGCTATTATCAAGCAGTGACAAGGCCACGCGAGGTGCACCAGTTCATTCTGGTTCTGTGAGCGGGATGTGTTTGGCTATTTGCCGCTTTCAGGTCACTAAACTGACCATGAGCCTATCTTTCAGTGTTACATTAAAGCCAATGCATCATAATTCATCCAGTGATAATATTACAGCACACGAATGGCTGACTTATTCCTGCAATAAAGCCACACGACAAGAACAAAAACTGCCCGTGTGTGTACATGCATTAAAACCTGTTTTTATTAGTCAGGTTACTTTTACTAAATGAGCAATCGTGCTGTCCATAACGTCATAGAAAGAAAGGCTTTTACAGTGCCACATGGATGTCTAATGGATGTGACACAAGGCTTAAAAAAAAAAAAAAAGATTTAATATGAAAAAAAAAAGCACCTGAATGAGCACCACTTCTTTGAGCATTTACTCCTTTTTAAATAATTTGCCTCCTCACAAAAAGATGTCCTTGAATATTTTTAGGTTCTTGAGTGTGTGTGTGCGTGTATGCATGTATTGACTTATTTATTCTCATAATTTGTGGAGACATTTGGTAAATTTTTATGATCGAGAGCCGCTGTTCACTCTAAAGTCGCGTCTACGATCTGAAATCATCAGCAGTGTAAACGTTTCCCTCATTTCGTCTTCTGATTCGGTGATTTCTTAAGCAGAGATTCAGCCTGGAGAATATGCACCTTAATAAACAGACACGGAACGGAAAGCGATGCAACAATAAAGCTCTCAGAAAGTCAATCTGCACATGCAGCTGGGCAAGTTAAATGCTTTGCAAACTATCTGGTTCGGATGCTAGCTGATTAGCTGAACATTTCTCCTTCCGTTTCAATTCCGTCCACGCACCAATACTCTCAATATCATTTTAATCTCAACAAATAGCACGTCATAAGTCAGGCTAATCCACTTCTCATCCATTCTCCTTACCTTTTTCACACAGGGCTCACTGCTCTCCCCACACTTTTCCTTCTTCAACATCGCCACGTGTGTGTGTGTGTGTGTGTGTGTGTGAGAGTGGGCCGAATTGCCAAGTACAGTGCGTGTTTGATTCAGGGCCTTGTGCATTGAGGGGACACCATCTTTCAATGTGTGATCATGTCAGTGGCTGCACCCCTTACCCTCTGCCTCTTTTTAGCCTCTCCTTTCCTGTAAACCAGCCCAAACCGCTCCACCCATGTGCCAACAAACACAATGCAATGAATTGTTTCCCTTCCCTTCAATTTTTTCCCCTTCCCTCTCTCCTACCTCTGTATTCTTGTTTAATTGTCAATTGTTCAAGCGGAGGCTGAATCGCTGCCATCGAAACTAAGCTTTGCCCTTGCTGACCCGAGACGTGTAGCCCACAAACTAACAGCGTTAAGAAAGGAAACGGTGATAGAGAAGGACTGGAACAATCCATCTATACATCCTGATAAACTCTCTTAATGAATGGAAATGCTTGTTAGCATATAGAAGAAGAGGTTAGGTAAAAAAAAACTCCAGTGACTACAGTTAATCTTGAAAGGAAGTATTTTAGATTGATCCTTTGAAGTCCACTCATATCATCACTGTGATTAAAAATGTCCGTCACACAAGAAGATAAATAAATAAAAATATGAGGATTAAACTTTTGTTCTCTGGAACGTTAAAGTTCCCAAAACAACACAAGCAGAACAAGTCAGAACTGCTGCTTTATATTATTTACAAGGGCAACCAGTGGTTCAAACATCTCTGACCCCATGCAACCTGTAATGGGTCTGCTGGTCTCGAAAGTTTATTGGATGGGAGGTTAAATGAGGGGCTTTAAGAGCTCAGAGTTGCACTGAAGGATTGAAGGTCATTTTGGGAGCTGGGGATAGAGGGCTTATTGGATGTTTTTTGGGAGAAGATTACCACAGGGCACAAAGGAAACAGGGGCTACTGCCAGAGAGAATGGCACAGTGGTTCGCTTATTCCTGTGTAAAATGAAAACAAGCGAACAGCATAAGAAGAACAACTCAAATGTAACCCATTTAGTTCTGATTTCTATTCTCTAGCTCCTTTCCATTAAACGCATACTGTATGAATGTGAATCAGTGGAAACTGTCACTTTTACCATTACTAGCACACCTGCGATCTTATTAGGGTGGATCCAGTAATATTTATGCATAACTTCGACCATAAGTCAAGTCTGTCAATGCAGTGCATGCATCAACAGACAGGCATGCACAAAATACAAGTGTGAATAACCAAGTTATAACATATGTCTCTGAGCTCCAGTCTCAATCACAAATCACATCGGCAGGATTGTAAAATTAAAAGTGACTTATATGTGAATGACACGGTGCCATTTATAGAGCGATTGTGCTTGCAGTGCTAAATAGCTCATCTGTGAGAAAAGGTTTAAATCTGTATTTCAGCTTGTGGCAATAAAGGTCTGCAAATAAAGTGAAGGTAATGAATGAGTCGGTGCTCATCCGCTTACAATAACCCGTCAGCTAAATTCTGGTCAGCTGTTCCTGCAGCTTACCGCTCGGCACGAGTGGTAATTCTGAATGAAGGGCTGCAGTTATGAGCAATCACATACTTGTTAGATTTGTGGGAAAAGGCAAACATTTTTTAATTACAATTCATGCACAAGTCAAGCCTAAAAGCTCTGAATTACTCTAACATGACTTTATAGTAACCTGACATGACACTTTCTAAGAGGGTCATTCCATCTCAAATCTAAGTATTTTCAAGTTTGACCATCTCTGATTTGCATAAAAAGTTTATGCTCCACAGCTTGAACATGTATAATGAAGAAAACAGCATTTCACGTTTTATTTAACTACATATTTCATGTTAAAAAAAAAAAAGAAAAAAGTATTCAGTATGTTTTGTTTTGGAATTTTGTGAAATTCAACTGTATACTATTCACAATTGTTACTAATTGTGTTTTGACCATTTTTAAATGTTTAATTCTAATGAGTTTGTGCTCAAATATGGGGCTTTATAGGACAGCTTGAGGGTTTTTTCCTTATTCCTCAATACTGAGACATTTTATGATCCGTCTGTCCCAGTTTCACAGATCTTGATCTTGAGATATTCATGTTCAAACAAACAACAACAACAACAACAACAAAAAAAAAAACCCAAAAAACATGCTGCAAGTGGTCTGACAGACGAGTTTTCAGAAAAATATTTTTGAAAAGTATTTGCTTTACGATGCCCACGTAAATTTTGAGGCAAAATTGGGGATGGTTGAGGTGAAGGTCCACAGTGATTTGAGATAGAAGAACCCAAAAGAGACTTGTAGCTGAAGGCAGTGAAAACAGCAAATTGAGTCAGCAACATGCTCCTCCTGTCCTCAAATATGAACCACCCAGGAATGGCTCTACAAGTCCCAACACATAAACAGCTCATTTTCAGTGGCAGACAGCTGTGGAAATAAAAAAAAAAAAATCAGTGTGTAGATGTCATTCAATTTGTCAAATACCTTTACAAGATCTGGGTGCAGAAAGGCCACTGTGCCACTCAGCATCCTCAGATTATTTACAAGATATATGGGTTTAATGCTCTCTCATATAATGATCTAAGGCTAGGCAAAAATGGGGGAAAAAAAGTAATTTTTTCCCCCCTATCAGTCGACATTGATAAATCTGAGATTTTCGACCATGTTTACTGACATCATGTCTTGACATATGTGTAAGCAGCCTTTGTGGAAACATGTTTTCAACAGAGTTTACAGTATATGCTGCTCTGCTTCTTCGTCAGACTTTAGATCGCCAAAATATCTCCACATTCCTGAAGTCCTCAACAGTGTCCTCGCCTTTTGATTATCAGGTTGTATCCTCTGCGGTGTCATATTTGGTAACAAAGTCGTTCGATTTTTCATTTTTCAGACAGTCAAAAACATGGCTTGGATGAGCTCCATGGACTTTATATTGACCTTATATTATAATGCGATCTTGGAGTTTTTGCACGATAATTATTTTTATTGTTTCATCACCCGGCTCTATAGGAATCAATCACTATTTAAAATGTATTTATTTTTATTAGCCTTCCCTTCAGAAAACACGGCACTGCTGCGGAGCTCCAGTATGTTTGTAGGTTGCGACACTGGAAGAGCCATAAACGTGGAGTTTGTGTGGTGATGTGGGTTGTATGCAGGTAATAAAAATATTTCAGACTAATCTGCCTTAAGCAACAATGTTCATCTCTTTCCCCTTCATGACAATCCTAATCTTCCACTTTCTATCCAGTTTTCACACCCCGCAGGAACTCTTTTACATAACAGACTGATTGGGTAGCTAATGATTTATGAATAACACATGTTCAATATTTAACACTTGGCCACATGGGACACATCCGTGTATCCGGCAATGACCATGAGCCACCAATACAACCACAGAAGAAAGGGGATGAGGAGCACTTGGCATGTGCTTGTTTTCTAGCAGTCGCTTATAGACGCATGTGCACAATGAGGAAAGGAGATGAAAAGAGCTCTATTTAAAGCCCTGTGCTCCTCCTACAAGCATCTTTCAATGGGATATTCCAACTCAGTATAAGACGTTATTGAGCTCTTATGCTGAATTGGACGGACACAGTTGCAGTATCGTTTTATACATTGGTGCTCGTGGGAGGACAAATATAATCTTTCCGGTCGTTTAGTAGAGTGGGGTTGGGGTGGAGGCCTAAGCTTAATTCCTAATAATCTATAACCCCTTAACTCTAAATGGAAGCCCTAAAGTGCTGCAAAGCATCCATGCAGGAATACATCTGACATCTAACATCAGAAATCAAACACGCAGGCTTTATGTCCCATCTGTTTATGTAATTCATATAGCGATACCCACAATAAAACCATAAATATTACAACATCTAAATCCTGGCTCCTGGCACATTCAGTTGGGCTCTGAAGCCCTCTGGAAATGACAGATTTGTTTTAAATTTGTAGAAAGACGACATGTTTTAGAACTGAAGGGGGGGGGGGATCTCCAGCTGAACACAGTCAACAAGCTAGCTGCGTGCCAAGGGAACTGTGGTGAGGCGCAAAGAACGTCTAGGCTGGCCTGGTGAAAAAAAACAGAAACCCCTCTGGGAGAGAGAAAATGAAAACAGACACAGATGCAGCATCAGATCTGACGACATGTGGTACTGTTACAATTCCCCCACAAACGTCGTAAATTCATCTCATCCAGCAAGACTATCAACAGAAATTCATTTCTAATCTTGTCCATCCTATTCATTCCCGACAAAAACCTTGGCAACCCTGCAACCTCTATCGTATCCAAACCATACATCATAGCAGGTCTCACTAATATCTTTCAACCCTTCCCTTTACCCTTGGTACTGTTTGTTACAAATTACACTGTAGCTTTGGATGGTAGGCCAGCTATTTAAACTCATCCATCTTCATTCCTATTACCTCTCCAGAGCACATCTCCACCTGTTCCCTCCTCTACAGATAACAGTATCGTCTGCAAACATAACAGTCCATGGAAACTCCTGCCTGACGTCACCTGTTAACCTGTGATGTTGTTATAGTTAATATTCTGCTTAAATAGTTGAATGAAATGTTACTGAAGTGCCTCAGGGAATAAAAATCATCAACATGCTTTTATGAAAGGGAGAAACAGGAAGAAGTTACTCCTCATGATGCTTCATTTGGGCAAGTTTGTCTTTAAAATGACCTATAACATTCAGTTCACAGACCATATTGTTATTCTCTGAATCTACTAGAATAGCTTTGGATGATTCACAGTTAAAAATAATCCTCATTTGTCTTTTTGGGACTTGAAGCATTTTTCAGTTCACCCACTGTCTGAAAAAGGCCATTTTAGTTCCCTGTCTTTTAAGCAAGCTTTATTCTGATTGGCACAAACGGTCAGAACAGTTGGTGATTTTTTTTTTTTTTTTTTTTTGAAGAAAAAAAAAAAAAACCCTTTCTCTCTTGAA
>VURO01044327.1:0-22155 GCA_015108175.1 Pelvicachromis taeniatus | reverse complement strand
CTTATTCGGCATCCCCAAAACTTTGTAGGCTCATAAAAACATACATAAAAAATAAATACAAATATATTCATCCTTTGTCATGCAGGACTTTTTCAGACAAAGGGTAAAATTCTAGTGGCAAATAATCAAATTCAACTGAGACTTTAGACAGAGATTGTTGTGTGCACTCAGGTGAAGTGGACACATCTCAAGATAAATGATTGAAGTGACTACCAATGACAGTGCAAGATACTAATGATTGACAATTTACAGTCAGGCAGCTGAAGCTCTGAATGTCCACTAGCAACAACACGTCATCTTCAAAAGAGCGATTAAAGTTTAAACAATTAGTTTGCTAATCAATTTGTTCTACGTATTCAACTTTTTGTTGCAGTTTGGCTGGTTGGTCGAGCAAAAACTGCCATATGAAACAGGAAATAATGAAGTGACATCAAATGACTTCACAGGGAAAGGTTGTTTGTCATTTTTCCAACAAGGAAAAATATTTCCCAAATAAAGGCTGTGTGTGTACTCAGCTGTGACTGTAGGGACACAAGCTGGCATGCTATGCTACACAATGCAAAAGCAGTGACGTCTTCACAGCTGTGTTACTCAAGGCTCTGCATGCAAATTTCTTCTGAAAACATTCGAGTTCCTGTAAATCAGATGTTTGGTTATAAACGAGAGCAAGCAGCTCTTTCGGTGAGCTGTGTGTCTGGTTTGGCAGCTTGAGTTTTGTTATTTTTTTGTTTTTCTTAAAGGCGATTTCAGACCAGAAGAGCTTATTTCTTCTCTGTTTTTACAAACCTGTTATCTCAGTCACACGACTGGGTTAATGGGCTGGAACGGCGACCCCTGCAGCAATGACCGCACTGAACCTGCTGAGTTGTACTGTGGACTTTCAGTAGAAAGTCTCAAATCCAATCGCTAACTTGCTTGGGAAGGATTAAAACCTTATGGCACCTCCATTACACACCCACCGATGAGATTACCTCATCGGCACATATATGAGATAAGATTGTCAGCCTATCCAGAACTCATCAGCATACGGTGGTGGATGCCCATTTCCCATCCGACCTGCTTCAGGTGCTAACGGACATAAATATTGAGCACATACGGAGCCTCTCGCCTCACGGCGTGTGACTGCTTCACAGGTTGGCAAGTGTGCCAAAATGAGTAATCTTAAGTGAGAGACAGAAAGAAATAGACCTAGAGGAGAATGCTAACAAACACTGATGAGAAGGTAATGTACTAGAAAGAAAATTGAAATTTAATGATGTTCACAGGGAAAATTGGCCAGCTTGCTTTGGCTCCATTTGATAGGATCCGTGCTGCAAAAGTTATTTTTATTGTGTCTTTTTTTTTTTTTCCCCTTCAGTGGCACAATTTGCAATCACCTTGAACTGGTTTGTTTTTTGGGGGTTTATTTTTACATTTATTTATTTTTTGCTTTGCATCTGTGCATGACTACAAAAGTAGGTCCTGAAAAGACACAGATTCCTGCTGTCTCACACTCGGACACTTCGTCATTCCGTTCTCCAATCTGGTGTCAAATCTTGCCTTGAAACTGCACGTGCCACCTTCTACACAATTTTTGGCCACATCAGGAACAGAAAGAGAGACAGTGAGGAAGAGGAGTGGGTATATAAAGGATTGAGGCAAAAGAATAGTCGAGCCCGTCTCTCATAATTAAAGTCTTATTCACTCACTCCCACAAAACCTGTCAATTTTTATCGCCTCATTGCAGCTGTTCAAACTGCCAACCATCTATAATTGCCACTCTAAAAATACACGATGCTGACCAAATAATCACAAACTAGCTTAAAACCTTTGTCTAATGTTTCTGGGCCTCAAAGCACTTCCAACAGACGATCATGGGCCATATCATTCAATGCTCCTCCACCTAAAACCAAAGAGCCATTGTTCTTAGGGAGCAAACAGTGAATATGTTTGTGTCAGAGATACTGAGACCCATGTGTGGTCATCTGAATGACAATCTGTTGGGTTGTGCGTCTTCCCAAAACGGATAAAACTCACCCAACAGCTCTGATTGGTATTTGACAGTATAACAGTCATAATTTCATGCATGATGTGAGCTTTTCAAATACAGTTATACTAGTAAACAAACAAAAACAGCCAGAGTGCACACTGCAATCTTTTTGGGAGGGTGGGTAACCCAAGCAAGTTTTAAGTATCCTGGGATCTTGGTTAATGAGTGATGGGAAGGTGGAGCGACAGGTGGATGCGTGTATTGCTGCAATATCAGCAGTAATGTGGGCACTGTACCGGATTGCTGTGGTGAAAAGAGAGCTGATCTGGAGGTCAAAATTCTCGCTGAGGTCTGCACTCACCCGGCTGAGAGGAGACACCAGGATAGACACAGGACTGTATAGTTCATTTGGCCTGAGAGTGTCCCACAATCCTCTAGGAGGAACCTGATGCACTGCTAGGAAGAAGGGTGCCTGGAATACCCTCCTTAGTCTGCTACCAAAGCAAGCCAACTTCGGATGAGGGGGAGAAAATTCACATTTGTTTTTTTATTTTAGAAACTTCCAGCAGGATCATTTGGAGATTTCATGTAGAGTTAATATGCTAGGGTGCTGTTGTAATTATGGCCCAAAGAATCGCTGTACAAATGATGACAAATCATTCTTGCTGAAATAAATATACCATCAAATAAAGCCCAACTAACTCTGACATAGAATTGCCTTGAGAACTCTGACTAGCAAAATAATGGGGGATCGATATTTGGTAAATATTCACGATGTGAATTTAAGGGTTCAAATATGAACACATTTTTAAGTAGTTTTATTGCACCATAAAAGATCACACTGAGGAACGTGTATATTTTACAATTATACAACTACAGTATAATTGTTGAGACTGTTTTAGTCTGGTTGACGGGTTCTCCTATGACCATACCAGCATATGCTATCGCCACCTGTTTGTTTATTTAGAGGCTGCAAGACACCCTTCAGCCTTCTTTTAGTATCCACAGCTTGCCAGCACAAGCAAGCATAGGCCAGGGCACACACTTAGCTCCTCCACTGACATATTAGCAATCACTGATGAGTGACATATTACCCACTGCTAGTGTCTATCTAAAAGAAGAAGGGTAAACATTTGAGGTAACCTACGCTGGGCCTGTAGAAGCTCGACGCATAGTCCTTCGAGAGGAAACCCAAGAGGAGAAGAGGGAAGGAAGTATTCTCCATAAGGCCAGGAGACAACGTGCCGTTTATACCTCCCTCGCTGCTGCTCTTCTCTCAGGGAAATCTCAATTGCCTCAAAATTTATGGTAACACAACCCGAGTTTGAGTCACTGAACAGTCATGAGAGAATTTACAGGGCTGAATATAAAACAAACAAACAAAAAAAACTGTGCATCGTTTTGGCTGCTGTAGTTCTGTGCTGATATTTTTACAGAAGTCATATCCTGATATTAAACAACCATAAAACAGAAGAAAATGAACGGTTTGCTAATTATAGTTTTTGAGGGGTATATGAATAGCGGACTTCTCTTAGCCAAACAAGTTTTAAGCAAATAAATAAATAAAACAGCAGCCTGGCCAGAATGGAGGAAGGGAAACACAAGCAGTAAGCATTATGGCAGTGACTTAATGCTGACAGAGAATAAAACCCTTCCTTATGGCTTCTTTTAATGATGCAATTTACATAAATCCTTGAAAGACTGCATGCTGATTTAAGATCTTCCAGAGTATAAACTAGTTAGAAAAGACACCCTTCACCCTTACTGCAAATGTTTTGTCAACACCTTACCAGGTACCAAAGATTTGTGATCGGTCTTCCATAGTGCTGGACCAGCTACCAGGGTTTTATGTCATAATAACATAATTATAGGTGATGATGACTGAACAAAGTTCAAAGGAGAAGAAAAGCAGATCAGATCAGACTAAGAGCAAGGATAAGATAAGATAAGATAAGATAAACCTTTACCAGTCCCACACGTGGGAAATTTTTGGTCACGGATGACTTCTCTTAAAGCAAAGGAAGCTTTTAATAGCTTTGTTCAAATGTCTGCCATGAGGTCTGGAAAACTAAGTGGTGACATTATTTAAAGGAAAGGAGAGAAAAAAAAAAAAGGGTACGTGTCCCGTTAACAGCTTAACGCGCCACACAAATATCTGGCAATGTCCTCAAAACCAAATCCTAAAAGTGCTTCTGTCAGACTGTCCCCAATCTAGGAGTCCTTTAGTTAAAACTAGAGACTTTAACCCAGAGTTAAAAACAGTAGGAACCCCACCCATGTGGCAAACGTTATAAAAGCAAAATGCTCATGCATACAATATAATCTTATAAAAATTACCCAAATGCCCTCAATATATTACAAAAAGTCTTTTAAAAGACTCATGCAATGTGGTCAAAAACATTTATAGGCAATTATTACGTGTTTAAATGGGCATTTGGAGAAACGTAGTTTTTGAATGTCACAAGCTTGGGGATACATCTCTTAGTCACCTAACAAGGGTGATAATCCAACAGGGCTGGACCCTAGAATATCAAACACAGAAATGATACCCAGGAAAATGCCATACATGTACATGAATGGCATTCAATTGTAGTCTAATAAGTTAACAAACAGCTAATGTGGATATTAGATGAAGGTACTTCCGACTGCTCCCTTATTTCCACAGAGGTTGCAGCAGCAGATGGATCCACATGTCTCATTTGGCACAGATCTTATGCCAGATGCGATTCTTGATCCAAACCTGCCAATTATCCATACTTGGGACCAGTGATGTGCCAAAAAGTAATAATCTACCACAAAGTGATTCCTGATGTTTCTGTTTGTTTTTTTATAATCTAATATATTTGCTCACATTGCAAAATAGACTCTACTTAGCATGACTTATTAAGGGATTATATATAAAATGAAGAAATTACCTGTTCTTCAAGTATCTTTATGACTCTGCCTTGTTGTCCCTGCCATTGTGATCTACAATATAATCAATTGGGTCCTTTATGGCCACTTAAAATATCTTTACAGAATTGTTTTGTTGTTGAAATCGCTGCTGTCCTCTTGACCAGAGCTCCTCTGAAAATGATTTTTAATGTCAATGATAATGTTTACGTGATTAGTCGCTTTGCTAACAACTGATTCTCAAAATGGCATTTTATCATTCATGAGAGATTTGCTTGAAATGTATTTGACAGATTACAAGCCAACAAGTTATTTACAACCTTTTTTGGCAAGCACTGGAAATCACTTTTTGGAACAACACCAGGCACCAGGAGTACACTAGCTTGTGACTCGCAATTAATGGTAATTGCTAGCAGTTAGGTGGCTAACATTAATGCGTGTGCCGGCCAGGTTAACGTTTTTGATAACTGTTCAATACTTCACCGTTGCTGAAACGGGAGCTTTTATGACCTCTTGATATTCCTTGTATAGTGTCGTGGATGTGAGTTACTTCAGTAATGGGAGCAGCTGTGTGTCTGCCTGTGTGCAGCAGCACTCTGAAGTTGTGTCAACTGGACGAGGCAACGACAGCAATGTTGTCGGTACTGTTGCCTACAAGTATCTAGTGACATAGTAATTTTAGTATTGATTAGTATCTGAGAATTGATTTTTTTTTTGTAAATCTCATTTCATTAAAACAAACAAACAAAACAAAACAGGTTCTTCTCAATCCAACACCAGATCAGTAACGCAGATTGTATATTTAAAATAAAAAAAATAAAAAATAAAAAAGTGTGTTGGAACCCACCTCCATTCATTCACATTCACTGACACACAGAAGCACGCTGGCATTCATAACAACGGCTCTCCATTCAACTCCTAAATTATTCCCAGATACACACGAGCAGTGACAATGTGTCACTATAAAGAAGCCAAAGAGTTGTCAAGACACCTTTGTGGAAACATGTATTGTTACAACATCTTGTTAACTGTGTGTTTTGGCCTTGGCTGTTAAAGCAGAGGAAGTCCTTCAGGCTTTTATGAAGTCTACTAGACAAAGCAACGGATGCCTTGCGTTGCAGGACTCTGTAGAGGACATGCAGTCCTAAAGAAAGCAACTAAAAATAGTCCATAAATGATTCTCTCTTTTTACTCCGTTCCTGTTACAACTCTTCCTTCGTAAACAAGCCGGCCACAGTTTATTATGCGCTTGTATTTAGGATGCTCTTGGATGCCACATGTAAGAGTTGCGGACATGCTTCTCAGTGGTTTACTTGCTATTCTTGGATCACTATTGTGTTTGTGTAGAAGAAACCCTAAATTAGACTGCAGCAGACAAAGAGGTGTCGACAATTTTTTTTAAATATATTTTTCTCCTTATGTCGCTCTCCCTCTCTTTTCACAACTTCCCTGCCTCTGTAATTGAAGTGAGATCAAACACAGCCCACAGCTTGGCTGGATTACAGCAGCCTCCGATTCAAGTCAAATTGCACTGATGGACAAGTCTTTAAAAAAATTATATTTTTATACTATTATTCTCACAATATCTACACTGAATCATCAGTTTATCCACCTTGTGAACAATGTTATCAACCTGGCAGAGCTAACAGGTGGCTGGATCTTCAAGCATGCACAGAGCTACTGACTGACACATCGGCTGACAATCGAGCCTTTTTTCCTTACTGCTGAATACAGCTCGGCCTCTCAGGCTGCGCTACCGCTGGATCGCACACAAGCAGCAGATCGTCTGTCGATCTTTGCTCGGCCTTTAGGGAGGTAACATCTGCGTTACACCGTGCCATCAGCCTCATGTTCGCCTGATGTCTAAATACTGTGCAGTGTTGCACGTCACTGGCACTTCCATAGACAAAAGTTAAGTTACTAATCAACGTGTTAAGGAGTCCATTTTGCTTTTGTAATGGAAAAACTGCCTTTGTCAGAGTGAAATTAGAGGTGACAGAGTAGGATTTCTTACTCATGCATAGATTTTTCTACAAAAACAATGACAAAAAAGAGAGAGAGAGAAAACAATAGTTGGAGCGAACAGCCTGCACTATGGAGCAAAACAATAACCATCTGAAAAACAAGCTTGTGGCTAAGCTCGTGTCTGAACTCACGCCACAGGAAAGGCCAGGCACAAAACAGGGGCAGAACTATGGCAGGGAGGCCTGGCTTTTACTGAAACGGCTCTGAAGTCTTTAAACAGAAGCAGACACACAAACCAGACAAGCAAGTACAAGGCAGAGAAAGCATTGGGACTCTATAATTTTCACCTCACAGATAGAGATCAAAGATATTCATGATCCAACAGTTTTGTCCAAGCAGCAGCAACTGAGGCTTTAAAAAAAAAAAAAAAAAAAAAGTGATGTCAATCTAGTTAAAATGGTCACTTTCCCCTTCCCCTAGTGTATAAAGCTTAAAGGTACACATTATTAGGGGCGTGGTCACTTTGATCAACTAGCAGGTGGCCTGGTTGTGTTATGCATATGTATAGTGACACACCTGGGGCCCACCTAACTAGCTGAGCTTGCTAGTATTAGCTGATAACAGAACAGCACACCAAGCAAAGTCAGGTACATCTGTCCACATTTAATCAGTCAATCACATGGCATTTAGGCAAGTAGACACAGTCAGGACAAGCTGCTGAAGTTCCAACTGAGCATCAGAATGCAGAAGAAAAGTGAATCAAGTGACTTTGAACATAGCATGATTGCTGGTGGCAGATGGACTGGTCTGATTATTTCAGAAACTGCTGTTTTACTGGGATTTTCCAACACAACCCACTCTACGGTTTACAGAGAATGGTCTGTCCAGTGAGCAGCAGTTCTCTGTGAGAAAATGCCTAAGTGTCAGAGGTTAGAGGAGAATGGCCAGACTGCTTATGCTGACAGGAAGGCAATAGTAAGTCAATAACCACTCGTTACAATCAAAGTACCCAGAAGAGCATCTCTGAATGCAAAACAGGTAAAACATTGAAGCAGCAGCAGCACAAGACCACACCAGGTACTGCTTCTGTCAGCTAAGATCATGAAACTCAGGCTACAGTAGGGCTGGGACAACGCGTCAACGCAATCGATTACGTCGACGTAAAAAATTTGCGTCGATGCGTCATCACTTTAAAAAAAAAAAAAAACACATGACGGCAGCTAGTAGCGATAACATGTCGACTTAAACCACGCCCCCCGAACACGCAGTTCTACAGTATGGGGATATTTTAACCGAAAAGGAAGTGATTCAGTCTTTGGCGGCTTTTTAAGGATGAAATGGCCGATCATAAAACGACCGTAAGTTTTCAACTTTTTTTACTAACGCTGGTTTTTACCCTTTAATTCATCCAGACACCCCCCACTTAGACACACAAGCCGAGATAAACACCCAACCTCCGTAAATGCAAAACTCATTTAAGCTGCTTAGCAGTAACATATATCATTAGATTAATCGATGCATCGAAAAATTAATCACTAGATTCATCGATTCGGAAAATAATCGTTTTGCCCAGCCCTAGGCTACAGTTCACCAAAATTGGAGAAAACAAGAAAAGTGCTGCCTTGTCCTAATGTTTGCTGCAACATTCAGATGGTAACGACAGAATTTGGCATCAGCAACATGGATCCATCCTGCCTTGTATCAACAAGTGTACCCACTTATTACCGTCCTTTCACCCAATAGTAGATTGCTGACTGCTCTGGCCAATAAGGAGGAAGGAAGGGCGGAAGGAAGGATGGAAGGAAGCTAGTGTGAGGTGGTGTGTATAAGGATATGTTTCAGAATCAGAGCACAGTGTGCTGCCCTGAGGTTGCCTATGATGTAAGAATGCCCTCTCTGATTTATACACACAGACAAGTGCTCAGACTGTAAATAAAAAAGGCACACATACGCACACTCAGTCACGAGTCAAATACACTCATGCACCCACCATTACCGTGCATACACTTGGCAACTACTGAGACAACATGCAATTACCAATGGGCTAGCACGTGCCCACACACAGTATGTATATGTTGGTAGAGGCTTTGCGCCAGGCAGAGCTTCATTAAACTTGGTGCAGCCACGTCAGCAGCAGAGAAAGCCATCTTAAGCTCTTCACTCAAGTCTATTTGCAGCATCAGCACATATTGTCAAAAAAAAAAAAAGTAAAAATGCATTATGTAGATGAACAGTTAGCAGCACACGTACCTGGTACTTAAGCAAATTGCCTTTTTTTTTTTTTTTTAACTTGTTAATCAGTTGTATTAAAATTGATACGAACACAAATGTCTGTATAATAGTTAATAGTTTAATTCACTGCAAAAGGAGATGTTTGCAATGAGGCACTGTCTCTTTTCTGTTGCAAGATTTTACTTTCCCTCCCCAGGTCCTAAAGAGAGGGGAAATGTCCTTTGAGTAGACAGACACCGTCCAATTAATTTGGAGAAATGAGGGTAAATGAGGGAGCGCTACATACACCACCTGTCAGAACCAACTTGGAGCTGAATAAAAACAAAAAAACTTATTCTGCTGCTCTCCAAGTATTGACACATGCCAGCTGACACCCCAGGATTACCACAAGAATGATATCATTACAGTACTGTTTGGGAGAACATTTTGCTTGCTGTGGACCTGCAGCAGCAGTCAGTTAGCGTTAGACAGTACTCAGATATCACTTCTGGGGATGTTCTGTATTAAAGCAATCCAGGTTTCTTAGCTAAAAAAGTAAAAAAGAATAATTATTATGTCCTCAAAGTCAAGAGTTATCAATACATTTTATCATAAGATAACATTATATTTATAACATACCAACACTGTCACTAAATGCTATCAGTCTGCGGTTGAATGAGATCAAGTTGGCAATTTTGCAAGCAATGTGTTTGTGATACTACAGCGATTGTCTGATAAATCATCAAATGTCACACATCTGTTGCTGTCTGCATAGACTGAAATTCACATTTTGGCTGAACAAACTTTGCAGAAATTGCTGTTAGGCAGTGAAAAGCTCTGGTTTGCTCTCCAAGTGCAACATGACATGAAAAAAAACTTCTGTTGTCTACAAACTCTTTGTATCAGAATTCAAATCTTAAAAAAAAAAAAAAAAAAAAAAATTGATAATAAGCCTACTTCCTTTTGAATGTCTCTCTCTTACTACTACTACTACTACTACTACTACTGCCTGAAATGATCCCAGTGCTGCTTTAAAACTATGGAAAGTATGCAGGGCCATCTACACCGAGCACTCCCCACTAAAACAATCGCTGTTCCTCTGATATGGTCTGATAGTCACAGTAAAAAGCCGGGGACACTGATACTGGAGGAGAACAGGCAATGAATGATGGGGCTTAGTGACAGATTAAACCCTACCTGCTTACTTAACAGAGACGGGGGAGAGGACACATGCAGGGCTTTCTGGAACTTCTCGGTTCTTTCACATGACTTTGCCTTCATATTCGCCACTGAGTGGGAGTGTCTGTGTTGTTGATTTTAAATGCCACATTTTACTTGCAGCGACCAGCAGAAAGATTACTGATAAACCTTTGAGTGTTCAAAATAAACTTACAAAGCAAAATATTCTGATTTAAAAATCTAATTACATCTCTAATTAGGAGAAAAAATATTCTCTTGATACAAAAGTTGCTAAATGACTGTGTAATAGCAGGAGCCCATTAAATAGAAAAATACACAAAAATTAATACTTAGATAAATCAAAATCTTGAAGATTAAATATAAAATTGACACAGACATTGTAGCATTAAATAGAAAAGATTTTCTATTATTAGAAAATCTCACCGAGTCTAATTATAGTCTTCATCTCTCTCGCACGCACAGTCCCAAAATGCAGTTGTGTAACAGGGTCTCCTCCCCCCGCTACGTAAATCAAACTAGGGCACGGTCTGGTGCCCAAAGGCTTAACAATCCCATTCAATGGCTGTGGTCAAATAACCTCCATTCACAGAGACGGCCAAGCCATCAATATCACTATTGATCAGCTCATTTAATAATCAATTGTTTCTACTCTGACTATATGGCTCTCACATCTGAGAGAAAACAAACCGCGACAATCGACAAATGATGACTAAGTGATGCATCAAAACTGTCTGTGGCACTTTTGCAAATTGAAGCGCAAACTGTATCTGCTTCATACAGATCCATCTCCGGTCTACTTTTTTTAAGTCACTGCGGGGTCAATAAATGCCACCATTAGAAAGAAACATAATTTAACATTAACCAATAATCAATTAAGTAATTTTATACCATAATTTTTTCCACAAGCTTGAAAGCAAAACCACACACACTTTTAAGAATACTCCGCAACAAATCTCAAAAATTAAGCGATTCGTTTCTGGAAATGCGTGTTTGTGTTTTGTCTTCCCTCTTTTTGAAATGCTAAAATTAGCAGCAGCTCCCTATGGGGAAGGTATAATTACATCAAAAGCGCACAGTAGGGGGTGGCGGTGCTGCTCTATTTTGAAATAAACCCATTATGGGGGTCGATGATCTATGTTTAATTAGGATTGTGGAGCAATTTCTTCATTGGTTATTAGGCTGGATTTGTCTTTATAAATAAATCCCACTGACAGCAAAACCTGCACGGCAGCAAACAGCATGAAATGTGAGGAAAGCTGGTGTCTAAAGCTGCTCCAATGAGGAGCAGGAGCAATGTTTTTCCCTATATATCACCTATGCAAATAAATGCCATATGACTCTACAGTTCGGCCGAGCTATAGGTAACATTTTAGCATCAGTCGGCTTATTGTTTGGGTTTTACACTGTGGACTTTTGCCATTTCAGTCAACAACAGCTAAAAGACCACAAATCAAATACTAAAACACAACTGTGAAGAGGGCTGTCTGTTCAAACAGTACTACTCTACTCAAACAGCAATTTGTTAGCAATAGCATTTTTACATGATGTGCCTGACTTAACTAAAGTAAAGAACATTACTTTCACTCATATCAATGAAATTTCCTTATCTCAAATGTAATAAAGTGTACATCTAGAAGTGGATCTATACATCCATTATCCAGCTCTAAGGTGATTCACGCTTTAGCAGCCATTGTCTCTGTCTGCCAAGAGTTGGTGGTTTTGACTAACTAATAGGAAGCAGGATAGACAAATGGGTGTGTAGGGGCTCGTTTCAGGCTTTGTGAAAGCCTTTTGTGAGGCAGCACTTTTTGAATACAATGTTGTTCCTTTGTTCACTTACAATGCTCAAGTACAGAGCTGCATTCCCTGTACTGATGGGATGTGCAACCAGAAATTTACACTACTGATTTTTTTATTTTTTATTTTTGGTTAGTTTAAATTAGGGCTGTAACAAAAGGAGATTTTCATTTTGATATTACTGTATGATCAGCAAAATAACAATATTTTCAGAGCATCGACAGAAAATTAAAGAGAAGCAGTGGCTTCATGTCTTTAAGTACGCCTGTGTTCTTCACACAGCCTGAACTCTCTTAGAAAGCTTTCTTCTAAGATCACACACCGCTTCAATAATGGTGAGGTCTGGGCTTTGCTGCGCCCAATCCATCACTGATGGTGGTTCCACTGTGCATTTTTCTACCCAGCATTGGCAGTGTGTTTGGAATCAGTGTCATGATGAAAAATCAGGCATCTGTAGACATTCACTGTTATACCACTCTCCTGATCTCTTCTGTACATATTAATGATTTGAACCAAAACGTTCAAATATCTGGATTCACCACTCCACAAGAACTGCTGCCACTGATTTTCAGTCCTACTTTATGCCTGTTAAAGTCTTTCATCTTTGGCATTTTCAGTTAAAGAACTGGAACAAGTGAAGTGTTTTAGTCGGTTATGTGCAGACAACACTGGTTCATCCCTTGAGTTAGGTTCCTTTTTTTATGCTTGAATGATTCATGGTACAGTTTTAAGCAGCTTAAAGACAGACAAAAACAAATTCCAATGAGAATTGTCACCTGAAACTCCGCAAAAAAGTAGCCAATGTGCAAACAAAGAACAATTGCTCAAGACGAGAAAGTCTGGCACCTAGGTAGCAAAATATAAAGAAATGACAGGTGACTCGGACAACTTTGCTCACCGCTCTACAGTTCCTTATACTACCGTTTCTTATAACAAAATAAAAATAAAATAAAAACACAAAGTAACAAAAACAGACTCTTGGATTCAATATTTATATTGTTGCTTCAACATTTTTGTATTTCTTCTCTTTAAAACTAAGTAAAATCATACAACATAGAAAGCCACCGTCTATTTTCTGCTACTGAAATTAATGATGAAGCCTCTCTCAGCTCCTAACAGGTTGTTTTTGTCTAGTCAGCATTACCCAGCATGCCCCTGTGGTGTAATTTTGAAAACATACAATTATAGGTGTTACAAAGTATCTGCCATGGTGTTTGTTACAGTTTTACTTCTATGTGATTGACTGCAGTGTTAAGGTTAGAACCATAAGTAGGAAAGTTTACATAGTCAACAATATTACACATTCTGTTGTCCATTCAAGAGCCACAAGAACATTGCATAATTTATATCATATGGGGCATTTAAAACAAGCACAGCCCAGCACCATTTTCTTCTCATGCAGCTTGGCGATTTGTCTGTTAATGTCCACAGATTCTCATGTGTACTCAGCATTGTAGGCTGGAGGTCGCACATACTTGTAACACACACACACACACACACACACACACACACACACAAAGCCTGGGCTCTCTCACTGGTTCAACAGTAAATAAAGTGAGGGGTTTAAAATTTCACACTATGCTAGTTGTTTATGAACATGAGTTCTAGGAAAAGTGAGCACTCCTCTTTTCCCTTCATTATGCTCACTCCTCTGTGCCAAAGACCTGAGGCTTGTAAAGAGCCTGTTGATGGAAAGATGTGTAACTCAATCAGCTGTACATGCTCAGTGATACCAAGCTGGGATGACGAGGCAGGAAATGAGTTTCAACTTGGGAGTCGCAGATGTGTGCGTGTGGGTGGTACACTCATTAGGAGGGATGCAAAAGTGCCAGTCTCAAGACAGACCCACAGGCAAGAAAAGGGGAAAATCCTTCATGAATTGTCCAAGGACGGGTGTTCAGAGCCCCATCTAAACGGCGCACTAGATGTAAAGGCCAGTAAAGTCAGCATCATCTGCTAGTGGAAAGTGATACATGTAGGTGCTACCTAATTTAGAAACTAATGTGTGCTGTAAGAACAGCAGAAGACTGGGAGATTAAATGCAGGTGATTGGTGACAGACAGTCTACCGTGACAATTCGTTCTCATCCCAGGATGCAAAATACTGCCATTTCACCAGTATGCACTGCATCACATACAGGTACAGCTGAATGGCTCTATTATAGAGGTGGGCAAAGTTTATATGACGTACCTGTAAGATGGAGGGAAGTTTCAAACTTGGCAGACGGTGCTGTCCCATTCAGGAACTTTGAGTCCTGCAATCTGTTTAGTTTTTGCTTAGTAATTAGTTCCCTTTTCCATTAAAGAAACATTAGACATCCATTCTTTATAATAACCAGAGACACCTTCAGCATTTAGATTGTTTGCCTAGAATTTTTCTTTTAGTGCTGCCACCAGCCTCACGCTAGGCTGGAATTTTCCCGTGCCAAACTTGATTTAGTTTACAACAAATAGGAAGTATATTAGCAAATTGCGCAAATAAACCCAGAAGCCTTTGTTACACTTGATTTCACTTCAGGTCTTTGTACGTTAAGAGGTCGCCCTTCCCGCAGCTGACTGAAGGACCAACAGCACAAGCAAAAGTATCACAGTTTGTGATACTGCCACCGGTGATCGTAAACACCTACAATGTGTGATCGATGGTCTGCAAAGCTGTCCGCACGACCAGCACAGAACCATTTTTGACCCATAAGACCATAAGCAGCCTGTGTCCCTACCAAATGTTGGCTGCACAACTGCATAGTTGTATGAAGCAGCGTAGCCATTGCACACAGAACAGGTATCCATTGAGGGACTGCCAATAGAAACAAAGAACACATTCACAGATTCTCTTTCCATCCTCCTCTTTGTAAAATAAGGAGTGTTGGAGCTTGTACGTTAAAGAATCAGATGTGGCTGTAGATACACTGAATCTTTAACAATGCCTCTAGGTAGTGAACAGTTATTTCTTCTGCGTTGATGGCTGTTGCTAGATTACAAAGAAAAGTAATACTACCTACATTGTGACAGTACTACATAATTCCATTCAGAATCGGACCAAAAACTAGTATATGTTAGTGGTTTGATTTGTTTCCCAAAAGCAAGTATGTAAGTGTGGGTATGGAGAAGACCTCAGGATTAACTGTTTAAAGATTTTTACATTATGCCCATTCTATTCTATAAAATTTATTACAGCTCACACTTTTGTCTCATGTTTGCTTGACTTCACCTCTCAGCCTGTCCACAGTTAATGGAAGTACAGCACGAGTTGTGTATATTCATACGGGAATAAAAGAACTATATAAATGTGGCATTTTCCTTTTATCAACTGCACAACTGGGATTTAATGACCAGCCTGTGGATTACTTTTATTTAGTTTTGGAAATTTTGTAACAAATATATTGACCACTTTTTCAGTGTGAAAATTCAGATTCTTATTTTATCCATCCATGCATGGAGCCCTACAGCAGAGCAGCCGCTACAACGACCCATCTGGACAGTGATGAAGGGCTAACTATTTGGCAACTTGGAGTGAGAGAAACTGTAACTGGTGTAAAGTACTAACAGTCCATTTCCTGATTTGGCCCGAGTGGCATGGATAAAGATGGTTAGGCAGGCATGATCTCACATGTAGTGGCGCTGGGATTCGTGCTGGGAAAAGGTCTTGTGCTGTACGGGAACACAAAGACTGTGAGAAAGTGAGACACGGCTCGAAAGCTAAATAATAAAAAAACGACGGAGGAAGCAGTGTCCTGTGGCGTGGGTAGTTTGTAACTCAGACTGTTTTGGGGGTTATTTTAAGAAGTCTGCTGATCCACTGTTTGGAAAGTATTGTTGAGCAGGCTGACATGAGGCACACAGCCTGAGCAGAACCAGAGGGGAGATGGAGCAAAAATAAAAAGTGGTGTGACATGGTAATTTGAGCAAGAGGAGAGTGAGAGCACCAGAGAAAGATCAGATAAATCCGGGGGTTTCACTCATAGGCCATTAAAAAGAGCGATAAACCTCAGCTAAGTGCACTGAGGGCAAAGCTGGCCAAATATACACCCTCTACCATGAGTGGAAGAGGCAGTTCAGACTTGCCAAATCACACAACAATGCCATTCAGTTCCTGTAAGCATTTATTTTGAGATATAATACTTGGTCTCTTGCCTGGTAGTATTTCACAGTAATCCACACATATAGCTCTTTGATCCTTTAAGTTAGTATTATACATTTAACCAATCAGACTTACCAGTGACTAACTGATCTGATTGATTAATCATTTACATTCAAGCTATGCACTCAAATACACACATCAAAACCCCAACCACTTACTACAGCCATTAAAGCTCTACCGAGGTCTGCAATATGATTAACTAGTGGATCCCATGCAGGCATGCCTGGGCCTCTCCACCACTCGTCACAACTGGGTTTGTTCTTTTTTACACAGTCCACTCTGCTCAGGGCCAGGAACTTTCCCACTAAGGTAGGTCTTCACACTACCATGAGTTTCAAGGCCTGTCCATCATTCTTAATGCTTCTCCAGCGACCTATGACAGTGTGGTAAAGCATGGTGGGACCTCACAACTCCTGTGAGCTTTTTCGTCCTGTCATCGAGTTTCCAAATCAGCATTTAAGGGCACTTGTGAAGCTGGGAAGCTGTCACGTTGTTAGACAGATATAAAATGACAGTAGAAATATTGTTCTTTGGGCTGTGTCTGCAAGAGAGACATGCTCGTGAACAAAAATATAATTATAGCAATTAATTTGTATTAAAATCGAGACTCAATTCAGGTCAAAGTGGATCCATAACAGTATTCTTTTAAGGAGTTGCCAGCGAAGAGTAAAATTGTATTTATCTAGCATCTCTCTCTCTCTATAGATCGATCTGTTTTTACAGTAGGGGATGCACATATTAAACATGCCCAAAGTTTCAGATAATGAGGTCAAGGTGTGTTCAAGTAACCACAGGCTTCAGATTGCTCTAAACATTAAGGGTCAGATTGTGTTTCAACAATCTGGTCTGTATGAAATCAAAGAGATAGCTGTGAGCACATCAGCTCTACCTTCAAACCTTCTGTTTGGGAGGGACAGCCAATCAGAAGAAAGTTGGCAAACTGATGGGATTCACCATGGTCCAGTACAAGATAAATAAGGATTATTTTGAACTTCGACTCTTTCTACTAAAGTCCAAAAAGAATAGAGTTGGTAATGAGCTCAATGGTAGAGTCTAGCCAATATATCAAGTATCGGTCGATATTATAGATATTAGTTCTTTTACTGATATATTGGCACTAGTATTTATAACAGTCAAAATATTAAAATTAAAGTAATGAAGTACATGTGAGAAAGATGTATGTAGTGCGCCACAAATACAACCAGCAGAGTCATGCAGAGCATATCGTAATCCATCACTCGTGAAAATAACACTGCATTGTCATATTATCTTAATATTGACTCATAAATAACAATGCACAACAAAATGTTAGGAAAATCCATTTGTGTTTTTGTGTGTTTAAAAAAAACCCAAAAACAACATTGTCCAATATTGAATATTTAAATAACTAATTATTGGTCTTAAAAGATGTTTATCGGTCAGGCTCTACAAGTTTATTTGAAGAGGGGACTTGAATAAATATATTTATTCCTATAATCTATTTGATAAATACAAAAGTAGGGTTAGGACATAACAATTCAACTTCAATCCCTTAGGAAGTGCATGTGATCACCACAATGCGGGCACTCCCCCACACACAGACCGGCTCAGTTGCCGAGGTGACTCACCAATGAGAGGGCGCAGGGGAAGGACAGTGACACATTCTCCTTTGTAGCTGAGGACAGTCATGGGGAGATGAAGATCAATGTGTTTGCATGAAGATGGCCATGCTGAGAAACCACAGAGCAGCCACCTCATATCCTTCACGAGATTACTTTGAACAGTCAACGAGAGCGTGGAAGGAACTAATGAGCAAACAGGCTGCACAATCTTTAGCTCGGCTGGCTTCAGCAAATAGTACTAGCTCCCTGCTTCATCTCACCATATTGACACCTGTATGAAACTGATCACAACAATAGTGCCTTTTACAGAGCAAGCTGGTGTAAATATAGTTACAGTTAATGATAAGTGGCATTAGGGTGGAAAATTGTAGCACCATGTACAACAACTTAGGCTGATTTTTGACTTTGCGAAACACAATATCACCTTCAAAATTGTTTTCGTCCTGAGCAGAGCAGCCGCAGGTCACTAAGCCTGTTAACCAGTGAGCACTACCAGGAACATCAGCTTAGTAGGTGACATAACATTAAAACAGAGACGAAGAATTCTGCTGTTCTGAAAAGTCATTTAATAACATCACTATGCATGCTTCCCATAAACCTGTTAGGAAGTGCAGTCCCTGCCAAATCAGGCAGGTCACATTACTGACCGAGTATGCAGCTAGAAAAATGTCTGCTTGCCACACGAGCCACGCACAACAAACGTGATAGCAGCTAAGCCCTCTTCTTGAAGTACTCCGCAGCCTTCACCCAGAACTTCCCAGAGGCTGGAGATATTCAAAGCCGAGCTGGACGGGTTACAATCACACTCGTCACTGACTCAGAAAGCTTACATCTGGGCTCACCTACAACAGCGAGCTGGCCTTTTAATCCCCTCATGTGGTGACATGATAGATGCAAGGATTAAAAGCCAGCCAGCCATCCAGTCAGTCAACACCGCTGCCCTGCCTGACTGGGTACTTGCATCATCGTCCCCAGTGCTTCACTTAGCCTTTACTGCAACTGGGGAAGCACAGTTCAACAGATGCTCGAGGCCAGGCTGAGGTCGTATAAATCTATAATGCAGTACCATAACTCCCGCTATACTTCATCATCTATAAACAGGCTGCAGGCAACCTTCTGTGAATAAACACAAATACTGAAAAAAACAGTTGATCAGACAAATACCGTCCCAAACCCATTGCTTAAATTTACATAACAGGCAGACTTCAGCCCTAAAAGTGTTCAGAGTGGCGTTTATCCTCAACTCAAGCTTTCTGGACTCTCTGCATCCCATGAATTTGAAACAAGACAACACACTTGCAATGAAAATTCAAAGACAGACATACATTCAACCATTTTAATCGCACAAACTAGGCCATAACAATAGGCTTAATCATCAACATATAATGCTCAGATATTTAATAGAGTGACTGCACTGATATTTAAAGGAAATATTGACCACAACTTTTACTTTGAAAGTTAAAAATAAGCATTATTTTAAGGAAATTTTCACAACTACTTTTCCCCTTAAATCAACAATCTGTACCTTGCACCTGCATTCAAACATGGTTTCCTCAGGACCACAAACGTGGCTGTTGCTTTCCCATCGCTCTGGCTGCTCTCCCCCCTGCGAGCCCAGTGTTTCCGGCTGCTCATTTTCCTCTAGATGCCGGCTCGCTATGAGAGTCTGAGGTACTTGAAGCCATCTGCTCTGTGCTGCTGTTGGTGTGCACTCCATTCTCTCACTGTACTACCAAACATTTGGCTAAAGGGTCTTTAAGCTGGGTTTCCTTCGGGGTTTGATTTAATGGGATGGGATCACTGACGTAGCACAGGGTGTGGGTGGGGAGTGCATCCCAACCGACTTGTCTTTTCACCGGGTTTCACCCCATTTCGAGGCTTTCTAAAGCTAAAAACACACTAAAGTGGCATGTGTATTAGTGCAACAGCTGACCACAACTGATAAAGTGCACTACAGAGATAACAGGATATGCAACTGTTAACAACGCTGGCAGCTTCTGCAATCATTTTCTTATCAAATAAAAAAAATGTCCTTTCCTTGAACATTGCCCTTCTTCTGTCCTTTAAAAAAAAATAAATAAATAAAAAAAAAAAAGACAGACCTTGTAAGGAGCAGAGAGATAAGACAACCACAGCCAAACGGTGCCTAAATCCCACTAAGGTATCAATTTTAGGTGTTACAGACTCGGAAGCTTTTTATTATTTCTTTTTTAAACCAGGTCACAGAAGCCACACATTGCTGACTACTGTTACAGCCAAGTTACACCACACACCTGCATAACTGCGTGAATTTGACTAAAACGACATGTGTGTTTTACAGGCAGTGAAATGCGAATAGTTTTAACATAACAATCTGAGGTCAAACAAGGGTCATGAAGTGCCACAGAGGGACACCCAAGTGTCAAAAATCAGAGCTTCCTCAAAAAACAAGAAAGGTGTGTGCCACAATTAAACTCCCAACTGAAAACACCATATCCTAAAACTGGAAGAAATTGATTTAAGCGAATATCTGCACTTAATATGGTCGGTGTTTTGCGTTTGTCACGTTGATGTTCAGGATAATGTGACACGGATATACACAAACCTACAAAAGCATGTGGGACCTCATGCTATGAGAGGTCTTTTAAATACCCAATATCAGCACAACTTGGGAGAAGAGTTGGATACTCTCGTCCACCGCAGTCCTAAATATTTCACTTTAGTGTTAGCCTTAGTGAAAACGGGTATACGATAAAGAATATCATTCCTTCCCTTGTGTTATAAGCAGTGAAAAGCATAATTTAAACCGATAACGGCCATCGCCGATTCAGCTTTGTGCCAGCTAGCCTGTTAGCGTCGTCACACAATGCCAGCTTTCCCAGCGAGGTCCTCAGTGGTGGTCCAGCAACAGCGAGGACACACAGAAGCACGTATGTGGTGGGGAGAAAAATGCCGCTTCGTTTACCTTTTTCATGCGAGGAGCCTCGGCGACGGTTCCGTCCCGGTTGACAAACGCCTCCCCGCCGTTCTGCTGCGGGTCCGAGCGCTTCATAGACGACGCTTGAGGCATCTTCGCCGGGTTTGGGGTGAGCAATCCCGCGCCTCCTTCCCCGGCTTTCGCGGAAGGCTCCGCGGTGGGGGACGCGGCAGCCGCGGAACCGGCCTCGTGCGGATCGTTTCTAGGGAGGTTTTTGCCCTCCGACGTGGGTGTCACCGGGGATTCAGCCGGCAGGTCTTTGACGGTGGGGACGTCTTTGAGTTCGACCTCTGCCATTTTCGCTGCCACAACCTGGACTGACATCGCTGCAGTTTCTCAAAGTCCTTTTTCCAGCACGGATAGCGAGTCAAGCGGATGTGAGCGGAGGAGCCACGACGGCCAACTGCATTGTGGGTCTAGTAGTTCAACTAAGTAGCTCAATGCCCAACAGGACGCCTCTTACACCAGTTATTCGTACACGAGTGGCTTTTTATTGGACATCAATACATGTAGCAAAAGAGCAATATCATTACCTAGTATTATAATACATTTAAATGAGCTAAAAAGAGAGTCCTGATAGACATTGAGACTACATTTCCCAATAGAGATAGTCAGGTTGTTAAATACACTCTGGGAAATGCGGTTTTTAATAAAAGAGGACGACAATGAACTACATAACAAACGTGAGCTTTGCAGATAATGCGGTTTCAAGAGAAATCTCATAAAATGGACACTCAGATCTTATTTTTGTGGAAAGTAATCAATTTTCTTTCTGAAAAAAAAATTATATTTACAACGTACTAAATCCACTTGTTATGTCAAAGTAAACAGGAGAAGGTTACTGTCTGTGCTATTGCACTGTGTGTAGTGGAGTGTTCATCAACACTAGTCATTATACTGCATCACATCATGCGGTGGTACATAAGACGGGTACAAGAGGAAGGTCAAATCACAAATAAGGAGCTGCACTGCCACCAAGTGGACGCATAAGATATTTTAAAAACAAATCCCAAACACATTGCGTACAGTACAAGTAAATGAGGAAACGCGAGTGGTTTCTTATTAATATTTCAATTTAATTTCCAAGTCTCATGTGACACTTGTAAAACAGCATCATCGAAAACAAGCAAACATGTAGAGGGTGGTATAAAACCTGAGGAAAAAAAAAAAAAATTCACAGAAACAGACGTTGGTGACTTGAAGGCTTTTCATCTCTCCATCACATATAGTTCAACTGTTGTACATATATATGTGCAGCATTTCAGCAGCTGTACATCTATATACATGTACAACTGCTTTCAGCATAGCTGCAATCTGCACTGGTCTCCCCCCCCCAGTAATTCAAGCGCAAGCCAGGAATAATCTGATTATTGCATTCTAAACTACAACAGGCCGGGGGGGGGGGGGGGGGGGGGGGGAACACAGTG
>VURO01044325.1:0-10794 GCA_015108175.1 Pelvicachromis taeniatus | reverse complement strand
GATGTTGAGGAAGAGAGAGATGAGTGTGTGCGTTGGGGGAGAAGAGGGCAAGTTGAGGGGTCGACCCCAGATTAGAACAGAACTGGTAAAGTGTGTGTGTTTGTGTGTCTTAGCTGGGGGAGGAGGGGGTGTATACATAGGACAGAAGGAGAAGAAGGAAGAGGGACAGATGTATATGGTGTTGGGAAAGGGTGTGGGCCAAAATGGCATAAAACTCAATGCAATCGGGCATCTCCACTGTTTAAACCAGTTTCAACAGTTTGAACAGATCAATTCTCTAAAATCTAAACTTTAAACTCTAAAGCGTTCAAATTTGTTGGACGGGAGGGTAAAGGTGAAAAGTGTGATGTCATTTGTTTCTTTTTTTTTATTTGTTTAATGAGGATCCCCACTGGCATCAGCCTTAGTTATTCTTCCTGGGGTCCTTACAGTCAATCCAACATCCACAACGCATGAATAGAAAACACGCAGGTTCTTCTCATACAGACTGTACTGCGTTTCATAGAGAGAATTATAAAGCTACCTTATAACAGGACATTTTAATAAATCCTTCTTTTTCTTCATTATTTCTAATTTATTGTGTTACCGCATGTCCAACTTACATCCTTATAATGCAGTTTGAAGATCGGGGTTATGTTTGCGTGAACATTCACATAAATACACATACCCTGTGTCCATCAGCCATTTTCATTATCCAAACAATTATAATCGCATTTTTCACTGGATTATATTTAAAGTGATCATTTGGGCCCTGATGTGTTGTTAAGGAACCAGACGTGACTTTATTTGGATGAGAGTGTAATATGCTAAGTTAAGAAGCTGGTCAGTTTATTTTCCCAAAGGGCCACATGAGAAACTGTTGTGGAGGGCCACATCAATAAGGTGAACTCAGTTCTGATCTGTATTAATGTGATCTCTTTAATTCAATTCAATTGAATTTTATTTATATAGCGCCAAATCACAACAAAAGCCGCCTCACTGTAAGTTAGACCCTACAATAGTACAGTGAAAAACCCAACAATCATATGACCCCCTATGAGCAAGCACTTTGGGGACAGTGGGAAGGAAAAACTCCCTTTTAACAGGAAGAAACCTCCGGCAGAACCAGGCTCAGGGAGGGGCGGCCATCTGCTGCGACCGGTTGGGGTGAGAGAAGGAAGACAGGATAAAAGACATGCTGTCTTTATAAGCTTATTGATGTGACCCTCAACAGAAGTCTCATGTGACACCTTGGAAAAATGAATTGGTTAGTCCTGAAATGCTAGCCAGGTCGGTTAGCAAGTTGCATCCATAAACCATAAAGATACCAGGCACATATCTGCTTGTAAGTCACAGATTAACCAAAACTGGAGCACAAGCTTCTTGGATGGGCAGTGCCCCAAAGTAAGGCAAATTGTTTTTCAGAAAATTACACTGAAAATGCACTTGGAGGTCAAATTGAGTTGATAGTAGTGATAGTAACCTGTCCTGGCACCCACCTATGCCCCTAACCTCACAACAAATAGGTGATATCAAACTGAGTTTAACCTTACTTGTCCTGTTATGTCCAGCTGGGATGTCTGGCAGAAGATGGAAGTAACATTGGGTTTGGGGGTTTTTTGTGTGTTTTTTTTATTGTGTGGTTGTAGCATTTGGGGTTGTAGTCACGGTGGGAGGGCGATGAGTGGGTTTAGACTACAAGAGTGGACCATGGAGATTACCGTAGCGTGCTAGTGTACCACAAAGAGACTAGTAAGTGGGGGTGATGAGGAACTGGAGGTTGTGGGAGGGTGGGGTGGGGGGTGGATGGAGTTGGGAATTGCTCAGAGGGATTAACTGCGGTCTCCTGTTAACACAAGCTGGTAGTCAGCTAGCAACACAGCAGGGTTCAGTGCAGTCACACACATGCTATTTAATAAAGACTGTAGCTGTTTGTGCACACTGTGGACAATGATGGGGACATAAGAACAAAAGAAAAAGTAGCTGAATGCTAAGGACTACATGTGGGGTTAGCGCAAGTTATTGTTTCATATAACGCAGCTTTTTAGTCCACTTAATGCTGGAGTGCGATGCCACTGGTCAGTATATATGTGGTAAAAGAAAATGCTGTTAGAATAATAAATCTATTTAGGTTATTTAGGTTCAATTAGGTATAAAAAAAAATCCCTTTGTTTGGAAAAGCGAAGCCAAGGTTAGAGTGTACGGAGCCACGCAAGGGACATCGGAGAAAAAAAAAAATGAAGATGAGCTTTTGTGAGATCCAGCAAAACGTTTTTTTCTCCAATGTCCCTTGCGGGGCTCCATAAGAGGGCCTTAAAATGCATTCTTACTGATGGCCAGCAGTGGGTGACATTTCTTATTGCAAAAAGAAGTCAGACTGCATTGAAGCCTATGAGAAAAGTTCCCCGTCTCCATGGCCTCAGTTAAAAACCGTCTTGACCGGTTCTTGTCTTGATCAGTTGTCTCAAGTCTTATTTTTATACAATATGATATTAATATGATAAATTGTTCTTTCATTTATACTAGAAGATATAATAAAGTTGTGCATGTTTTCTTGTGAGTGAAAGATCTTAAAGAGCAACGCAAAGCTTTGAAAAAGGCTTTCTTTCATTCAAGACAAACTGCTGTCAACCAGAAAAAAAATTCTAGTCTATTTGCACAAAGAGACTGACTGACACACTCATGGCCAGCTTAGAATCACCAATTTACCCAGCATGCATTTGTCTTTGGACTTTTGTTGGAAGCTGAATAACATAAAGAAAATCCACACAGTCACAGGGAGAACCTACAGGCAGCACCAAAGCCCGCTGATACAACAGAGCAAAGTAAACATCAGACACAAAAGTGAAACGAGTAAGTGAGTAGAGACGCATTTTACATCCCTGTTCATGGCTCCGAGCTAAGTTGCTGTGCAGCCCCAGTGTGTCCCTGTGTGCATGTGTGTGTTTGTGCTGGCTTGCATCGCTTAGGCCATGTGCTTCTGTAGTCACACTGCTACCAGAAGCAGGCGAGGAGGGAGGGAGAACATACAGTCTGCAGACACATGGGAAACGCTCAGCTGCCTCTCTACAGCGCCCTCCATTGACCATTTATGAACTGTAATTTTGTGAATCTGACTGAGCAACCCCCTGGTCACTCTCTCCCTCTCCTTATATTTCCTCCTCATGTTGTGTCTGTTTTTCCAAATTAAATACACCAGCAGGACGTTGTGCAGTGAAGACAGTGAAACAGAAACATGGATAGCAAGCAGTTTTGCCGAGAATGTAGTGACTTCACGCTCATTTCTTTGTTTGCTTTTAGCTACTTAAGAACAAAATAATTGATGGTTACAGCAGGACAAAGACAAAAAGTGCGTAGATTCTGTGCAGACAAGAATCAGTCAAAAGCACTCTTTCAGGCCTTTGTGTCCTTGCACAGCACAGACTACAGGCTCCATGAACCATGTTTGGCACTGAATAGATGCAGTTTCTTGATGAATTCTTCATATCCTCACAGTGACACACAGTAAATATCTGTGTGAGTGTGAGGCTGCCCTCCGGTCACAAACAGTCTGGCTGTTGATGTGTTTTTTTGGCAGACACACTGACATGTAAATAGCCACCGAGTCACAGAGACGGAACAAACATGTTGACTTGTTGTTTCCAGAAGGAGTGCGTGTTGTTGGTGTGTGCGTGTGTGTCTGACTGATATTTTGTAACTTAATGGAGGCACCCCTGACCCCCACCCCTCCCGCTCCCACCCCATCCATCAGTTGGGGATTGGTCTGCAGCTCCGGCGTTGGGGATTAGGCCATGTTTCCCCACTTTACGTCCCCTGTTCCTCTCTCGCTCTCCTCTTCTCTATTCCTCTCCCCCGTTCTCCCCGGGTCACATGATCCATTACATCACGGGATTGAGGTCAGAGCCGGATTAGGGCGAGCTACGTGAGCGAGCAAGCAAACGAGAGAGGCAACGCTGGCATTACTGAAAGTGAAGGAGGAGAAATGGGAAGGTAGTCGTGGTTGATGTTGGGGGTGGTGGTGGTGCGGGTGGGGGGGGGTGATCAGATGGCCTACAGATGACGAGAGAGAGAGAAATAATAAACAGGGATGATTGAGACAAAGAGAGAGGAGGAAGCACGGGAAGGCAAAGGTGGACAAAAACATGGAGTGGGGTTTTAGGCCAAAAAGCAGGACTGAACAATTCAAGGGTCCCGTGGTGTCCTGTGTCATGTGAGATGCCCTGATGCAGCTCCATGAGGGTACAACATGGGTAAAGTATTCCAGGAGATGAAAGAAGTGTTCACACTGAAGTAAGAAAACACAGCAGACAGCATAAATGTGGTGGAGTGATGGGGGCAAAGGTCAGCGGCTCTCAGGCTACGCTGGATGCCATCAGACACAGAGGGCAGTGATGAGTGATCAAAATACAAAAATATCTGTAATAACAGGAATGTTTAACTGCAATTACATAGTGTTACAAAATAAATAATACAAAAATTCATAGCGTCTAAAACTTACTACACTTTTGATAGTATTGCTTAAATCTATATGTGATTATATTTACTATATGTAACCCCAACAAGATTTAATATAGTTTTGTATTTTCTAATTATTATTTTTTTTCCCATTTTGACTCATTGCTTTTAATTTAATTTACTTTCAGTGTTAGTTTCAGTCTTTTTCATTATTCTATCAAACGGAATATGTTAGAGGCAAGATTTTGAAAAATCAGTACATGTATTACAGTCAAAACACAGAACTTAAAAGCAGTTGTTTCACAGTTTTGTATACATCCAAAGTCTCAATAAACACAACCATCAATGCCTCGGCAGGCAAGATTTGATACAAATGTACCAAACTAAAAATAGTATAAGTCTTGTACATATAGAAAGAAAGCTACAACAATTACATCTGTCTGAAAACTTCATGCTGACTAACTGTAACAAACCTAAATGGATTTGGTCTTATGTAGCATTTTTCCACTCTGAGCACCCAACATGCTTTATACAACATGCCCGTTCATACAAGAACGTTTTGTCAACATTGTTTTCTCTTTGTCCTTGTCTAACATTCACAGATATTCATTCTCTGATGAATCCATGGTAGAGCAACTTGGGGTTCAATATCTTACCCAAGGACACTTAGGCACACAGACTGAGGAAGCCAGGGCCTGAAGCACCAACCTTGTGATAAATAGCTCACCTGCTCTTCCTCCTGAGCCCTTACCTGTTGCATACTGCGTGAATTCCAACAGAGTAGTGTTGTCTCAAACCAAATGCTGAAACTTATGCACAGAAATTATGATCATAAGATTCTTCTTCTGCAAAATAACTGGTTTGGCGCTCTCATAAAACTTTAGATTAATGCAAAATTATCTTTTGATTTGTTTCAAGACAACTCAGGGAAAAAGAACATAAATACAAACTCACTATTGAAATGAGACATCTATAAATAATATACCTTGAGCTCTAAATGTATCCATCCATCCATTCTCCAGTGATGGAGCCTACTTATCCCAGCTGCCATAGGCTGAGAGGCGGGCTACACCCTGGACAGGTCACCAGTCTGTTACAGGGCTAACTTAACCTAATTTAGAATCACCAGCTAGCGGCAAGGTGGAGCAGGGGTTAGCACTTTGGTCTCACAGGCCTTTCTGTGTGGAGTGTGCATGTTCTTTCATGTTTGCATGGGTTCTCTCTGGGTATTCCAGCTTTCTCCCACAGTGCAATGACATGCAGTTAGCTTGGTTAGGTTAACAGGTGATTCTAAATTGGCTCTAGGTGTGAATGGTTGAAATAAATTTTATGAATACATTTAAGGAATCTCCCATCTTCCTCATCTCTTGACCGCTCTCTTTCACACTCTCTTTCTTACAGGTGCACTACATAGACACACAGTCCTGCTCTCTAGTACTAAGTAAAAGACTATCAAAAATGCTCCAACATTTAAATCTGGCTCAAAAACTGAGTAATTTGTAGGTACTGTAGAAAAGTCCTACCTAATCTAGACAAACGTTCATAAGTACAGGATGTGAGACAGCTTGTGTATATGTATGGTTAAAATAAAATTTTTATGGTAACACCAACATCTCAAACCAGACCACATTTCTTAAGAAAGAAAAAGGATTCTGACAAATGTAGTGTTATCACAGAGTTTGTTCTGGTAAACAGGACCCAAGTTGACCCTGCAATTACACAGAGATCAGGGTGAAGCTGCGGGAGCCAGACTGAGGATTAGACTACTGGCACAAAACACAGGATGCTGGGGTTCCTCCAGCATCCTGTGCAATCAATCCCAGTCACACAGTTGAGAAACGTGGTTCCAGCAGTGCTGCATGCAGTGGAACAAGAGTGAGCAGTAACCCTGATCAGCAGCATCCATGTTCATACAGCGCTTTGCTTGTAATATCTTCTCCCTGTTCTACTTTGACATGCTGATGTTTGATGGACTTCATCTGTGTTATGTCATAATTTTATTTTTCTATTTGCAAGAGGTCAAAGTTTAATTAATGATAGTTCATGTTCCATGGTGCACTGGGCCTGCAACAGCATCTGTCAGCAGGGGGAACATTGGAACCAATTTGTCATGTGGTGAGGGAGAAGGTTTTAATCCCACCGATGAAAAGAGAAATGTCCACAGAAAGATGGACATAGAGATGATGAGCGAGAGTGATGGCGTGGATGGAGAGGAAGAGGAGGACGAGGAGGAGGACGAGGAGGAGGAAGAGGGAGACAGTAATCCCATCTAATTCACTTAGTGTCCTGCTCCCTCAGCGCAACACTAAGAGGATTTGGGACATTCTCTAAATTAGATCAGCAAGAATAACAAACTGCAAGGAGAGGTGGTGCGGATGGAACGAAGGGGCACACTGGGAGAGGTGGCGGGGAGGAAGGGTCAGACAAGGGGAGGCAGCGTGAAGGAGGGAACATGTGAGAAAAAGGGAGGAAGAGAAGGGAGAAGAGGGAGAAGAGGTAGGGTATGGGCAGTGGGAAAGAAGTCAAATGAAACCTTGGATGGGAGGTGGGACATCAGAAAGAGTGGCACAGGCACCAGAGAGGTACTGAAATGGCTCCAAAAGTGATGATGAGTAATGCACGAACCATAAACCACTGCTACCTGTCGCCTCAGGTTCAGTCACTCGGATACATACTCTCACTAGCTCCACATGCCAAGTGCTTCCATAATCCAGACAACTGTTTCAGTGAAGCATATCATTAATCTGCGGCTCTGAAGTCTGACTTTTACTATTAGTGATATTAACTAGGTGTTAAGTTGTAATCTGCAGTAAAGCCCTAAGCAGAAGTGTATGCTGTGGCTGACAGTGGCTGGTTGATCCATTCATAGTGTAATACTGATCCTGTTACCACTGTTAGCTGCAGATCACTCACTACTTACAGTGCAGTACTATGTGATTTAGAAGTATTACTGGACCATTACAAATCTTGTTTAAACGATTGATACAAATGATTGTTTTTAATGTCTCTTATGTAATCTGAGCAAATTTCAAACTAGGGCTATGCTATGCTACGATGTGCTCATTGTTGAGATATGATAAATAACATCTGACGCTAATGACTGACAAACGAAAATAAATGACTAACTCGTTACCAAATATGTGTTACAGTAAATCTTAGGTAACTTTGAGGAACAGTTGTGCTGTGATAATTAGATTTAATACAGCCTTCACCTGTATGTATCACCTGTTTGGTTCTCGCATTGAGTGTTTCAGTCAGGAGCTAACAAATACACGTTTAACACTGGAATCAATTTCATGGTAACCAGGGAGTACAAAATTCAACAGTAGCAGATAACATTTATTTACAATAAAACAAGTCCAGGGCATTAAAAAAAACAAACTAAAACCAAGCTAAGTCCCACACATACAATGTATGACAGGTGAAACTGTCTTGACGTGGATGTTCTAGCACCAGCCATCACAGAAATTGCTTTTTTCTCGCTGAGAAAGGCCTTACAGCATAAAGCTCCTCTGCTATATCCAACACCAGTTCAGCAGACACTTCCAGGGCCAGTCTCCTTGACAATGCACCAAGAACATATTTATAGTGCTTCCCTTGTTCCACGTGTCATGTCCTTGTGTCATGTTACAGCCTTATTCCAATTTATCCCATAATGACATGGTGAAAGAAATTTGCTTGATATTCTTGCAAAGGTGGCACGCTGGTTAGCACTGTTGCCTCACAGCATGAGTTCAATTCCACCATCAGGCCGGGGTCTTTCTGTGTGGAGTTTGCGTGTTCTCCCCGTGTTTGCGTGGGTTCTCTCTGGGTACTCTGGCTTCCTCCCACAGTCCAAAGACATGCAGTTAGTGGAGATAGGTTAATTGGCAACGCTAAATTGCCCATAGGTTGAATGTGAGATTGACTGTGAGTGCGAATGGTTGTCTGTCTATGTGTGTTAGCCCTGCAACAGACTGGCAGCCTGTCCAGGGTGTACCCCCCTCTCGCTCCCAAGACAGCTGGGATAGGCTCCTGCAACCCCCATGACCCTGAAAAGGATAAGCGGATGCGAATGGATGGATGGATTCTTGCAAAGTTAAAAAAAAAATAGCATGTACATGTGTAGTCAAAGTCCTTGGCATGACACATATAATTAAGCACAAGTGTTTCCTGTTTTCACTGATCACCCATCAGATGTTTCTACAACTTGTAGAGTCCACCTGTGGTAAATTCAGTTGATTGGATGTTAATTTGGAAAGGCACACCTTTCTATATAAGGTCCTCTAGTTGACTGCATGTCAGCGCTCAAACGAAGCCATGAAGTCTGTAGCCCTCAGAGACAGGATTGTATCAAGCCATAACCAGGGAGATAACCAAGACCTGTTGAGATTAAATTATTATAATATTATATATATATAAGGGATTAAACATTATATTAATTATTCATTAAAATAGATCAAGCTGCTAAATTCACACATAGGGTATTTAAAATTGGCAGAATAGCTCTGAAGCTGGAGCTGAGAGAAGCAGAGACTACAGCAAGGTCACAAGATAAGAGGCCAGCAATAGAGAGAGACAGAGAGGGTTGTTGTTGTATGTTAGATTGACTTGTAGTACATTATATTGTGAATGTATTGTGTTGTTTTATGATACATAGTACAAAGATGATTGATGTATGTCAATGTATGCTGTTCTGGAAATGCCAATGATTTATCTTGACCTGTGAAAATCCCCATGTACATGTAATAAAATCAATTGATAGCTTAGTCTGAGAAGAAAACAAGAATGCAATATTACACTATTTTATGACGCATTAGATTGCCAAGAAATACTGTTCGTGTAGAATTATGGCCTTATTTTAAAAGGACAAAACATGTTGCACACCAGTAAGTGAAAAACAAGCCAAGGTCATAAACCAGGCTTACTGAGAGGTAGAAAGGGATGTTTGGGTTTTATACAGGCGGGTAGGAACCATCTTAACCTAGGAGAGTATAAGAAGCTGTAACATACTCGGACATTTTCAGCGACCTGCTGTACCCTCCTGCGGCTCTCTCTGTCCGGACGTTTGCTAAATGCTCAGATTGTCTATGGAGTAAAGTGATTATTGATTGAGCATTTAAACACCGAGTCTTGGTCTTCCTTCAGCCACACCGGGAGAATTCAACAGAACCCAATGGTCACTCTGACAGGGCTCTAGATCTGTGGAGTACCCCATAATCACATTGTCATTATGGGGTATTGTGTGTAGAATTTTGAGGTGAATAATTAATTTAATCAGTTTTGTCTGTAAAATGGAAAAAAGTACAACAAGTACAGTACTGTGAATACATTCCAGATCCAAATGATCAAACTTTTGACCATACGCGTCATGTCGTACCCTCTTAAAATATTTATGTTTTTTTACGTGACATGATGTACACTTGGTTTAAGAGCTGTCGGTCATAGTTATACAACCACTGGTTGCTAGAGACAAATGATGTTTAGTTCCCAAAAGGTTGGCAGTGGTTCCAAAACCTCGCCAACTGCTCATAAGTACTCATTATTCTCTCACGGCCAGTGGTTGCCAGATGGTTGTAAACTGTTCTCTAGTCCTGTGTAACTGGGGCCTTATTCACCTGATCTTGACAAATTAGCACATGATTACTGGTCACATGATCTGTTATGAGTTGTTTCAAATTATGCATAGGGATTTCTGCAATTATTAGAAATAAAACATAATATTAAAAAACTAGCTACTGTAGCTTGTAATCATTTATTATTCCTCTACACTGAAAATGGCAGGTTAACATGCTTCAATGCTAAACTGTATTTTATTTGCAGTGCCTGAAAAGAATCTGCCTTGGGTAGCCAGCTAGCTAACGTTGGTATCATCATCCTTATGCTAGCTAACTAGCTGATAACGTAGCCTGTTTCTGCTGGTTGAAAGTTGTTTTGTGGACCCTCAATTTCTACCAGCATCAGAGAACTTCTAATTTAACTAAGAGCTACAACTCTATGACTCTGACTTTACTGAGGTTTTATTGGAATTGCACATGTGATAGTCCTTGAATGAAAGGGGACCCATGAAGCTGTGGTCAAGTGGCAATAGACTCTAGTGCAGGGGTGGGGAACTCCAGGCCTCAAGAGCTGGTGTCCTGCTGGTTTTAGATATCACTGTGGGTCATCACACCTGAATCAAATGATAGTTCATCACCAGGTTTCTGGAGCACTTCAAGACATGTTGAGGAGGTCATTCCGCCATTTAAATCAGCTGAGTTGGATCACCCCCTCCGTGGATCGCTACCTTATTGTGGTGGAGGGGTTTGTGTGTCCCAAGGATCCCAGGGGCTATGTTGTCGGGGGGCTATTTGCCCCCTGGTAGGGTCTCCCATGGCAAAT
>VURO01044323.1:0-13463 GCA_015108175.1 Pelvicachromis taeniatus | reverse complement strand
GTAGCGGCTCTACTCTGAGCTCCTCCCGGATGGCCGAACTTCTCACCCTATCCCTAAGGGAGAGTCCGGCCACCCTTCGGAGGAAGCCCATTTCCGCCGCTTGTATCCGCGATCTCGTTCTTTTGGTCACTACCCACAGCTCGTGACCATAGGTGAGGGTAGGGATGTAGATCGACCGGTAAATTGAGAGCTTCGCTTTTACACTCAGCTCTCTCTTCACCACAACAGACCGATGCAGCGTCCGCATTACTGCAGCCGCAGCACCGATCCGTCTGTCGATCTCCCGCTCCCTTCTCCCATCACTCGTGAACAAGACCCCGAGATACTTAAACTCCTCCACTTGGGGTAAGGACTCATCCCTGACCCGGAGTGGGCACTCCACCCTTTTCCGCCCTTTTATTTAGCAATAAAAAATGTCAAATATGTGGGGAAAAAGTCTTCATAGTTAAACTTCATGATGTTTCAATAGATGCCAAAATTAAACCTTGAAGTAAAAACGTAGCCCTTATTTTAAAGGACACCATCACCGAACCGAACAGTGATATAGTTAAATCATTATAATAATCTGGACAAAAAACAATCTTAGTGTTAATCTGAGTTGGTTAGGGTGGCACGGACCACCACTGAAAACCGCCAGGTCAAGTCAGGAGGTTGAAGAGGCTTTACAGCAGTCGCTCCTCACTGTGAGCCAAAAACTAGCTGAGGGAGTCTATATTGACATAAAAGCGTGCAAATTGAGTAAACATGCCAGAAAATGAGCATCGATTGTTTGGAAATCTTTTCTGTACACGCTCATAAATCTTAAGAGTCCATGTGTTTTGGGGAGGTGGTGTTGTTCTGCAGTGATGAAGGGTTTCTCCACACGATTACGACAAATGTTTCATGGGAAGCAATGTGGAGGACAGATGTGAATCCAGAGTTTTGCTGCCTTCATCATTGAGATGTGAGCACATTTCCAGATTTACATGCAAAGTGGCGACACTTGCGGCTTGTAACTTCTTCGGGTTTGGGGGTTTTATGGAAAGCGCCATTTCAAGCTTTGACACGACGCTCAGTGGTCCCTTAAATCCTAAAGAACGGCCGATTGATTTTAACTTTTCCCGTGTGACTTTGGCACAATTTATCCTCGTGCTGCTCTGCTTTCAGTTGGTGTCTGAAAAGATTTGTCTTGCTGTCATTTTTCATGGTTTTATTGCGCACTAAACTCTTTGAATGCCCGTTTACAGGACCACTGTTTATTTATTGTTTTAGGCAGGCTCTCTAATGTGGCTCCCTCTCTGTGTTTCAGATCATTCAGTCATGAAAATGCTTTGATTCGTTTTACATTTCAGACTGTAAACTCAAGCTCTCTAAAAAGAGGTCAAAGTTCAGGAAACTGGCTGCAGAATTTCCCTGGAAAACAAAAAAAGAAGAAGAAGTGACTTGACAAAGAAATGTGATTATGAAGATTTTGTGGAAAGGGGGATATGATTCAGAGGAGGTGGACTTTTATGAGATTCAAGCCCTGACGGAAGCTGCTGAGTGACTGCGACTCCAAATTCAGTCTGTTTGCAATTATGACTAAACCGGCTGGAAGGCAGAGTCAGTTTGGTGGAAGGAGACGTGCATTCCTGTGGGGCGGCGAACATCGGAGGAGCCGGGTCACGCCAAGGTGAACGAGACGGGGAGAACCAGGCGTCGTGCCCGTCGAGTGTCTCCTCTGATAGCTCACAGAAAAGACTTTGTTTACCCTGCGAGGGAAACCCAAACCAGCTCTCCTTGTTCCCTAGCAGGTCAGAGTTCAGGACAAGTCAAGATTATGAGGTTGACGCGAACAATCGGCCAAACTTTTTCCTGTATTGCCAACATCTGTGCCTCTGGGGTGAGAAACCTCTACTGTTTCACTCAATCAGTGACTGATTTCAAATCAAGTCCAACACAGTGTGATGGTGTTTTCCCAACTTTTGACCCACAGATTTGCATAAAAGTATTTTATGCATAAAAGTAATAGTTGGTAGTTTATCTGCTTTTCAGGTAATTCCACTGTGTTTTGTTGGGTTTTCCTCTTTGAACTTGAGATTCAAAATACATTCTTAACCATAAAAGATAAAGCGTATTTAGGATCCCTTCTGGAGCGTTCAATTGCAACTCTAATGCTCCAAGAACTGACATACGAGCGGGCGTCAATTTTACAGGTTAGTATTATCAGTCGTTACAACTCAAAAATGTAGTTCCTCTAATGTCCACTAGAGGCTGGCTCTAAAAGTAAAGCAGTAACTGAAACCCCAGTTTGGTTCATATCAAATGAACACGGTGTGATTTTTTAATAAAAGAAATACATATGTAAATGAACCGGACCCCTGGACTGTGTCGACAGTATATGGCTGCTGTTCAGTTAATTTTCCATACTTGCTAACAGGTCTGTGGTCCAGTTGTGGTGAATGAAATTGAGTATTTTATGAGCCTTTTAGCATTAATTAGCAGGTTATGTGTTCTCCGTACAGCCTACGGATAAAGAGTGCTCAGTAAACTTGCTTGTGTTAGCTGCGTGAACACTTCACTACAAATATGGAACACCAAAAAAACCAACAAGGTAGTCTTTAAATGTTAGCATTTAGTAAGCGGTTAGCTACCAGGTAAACTTTGTGAGGCAATAACCTTCAAATGGTGATGATTCCAACCGTGTATTTTGGAAAAAGGCAAAACCTTTTTAAGACACGAGGGGAAAATGTCATTGTTGTATTTAAAGTTCAATATAAATCATCACCAATGCTGACTTGGACTTCGGAGGATTAAGGCACCCTGCAAACTTGTTTGTCTTAAATTTTGTGGACTTTCCATATGAAAGTCCCAGAGTCCAGCTGTTTTTACATGGGTGCTCTGGATGTTTCCTTTACATGATCTAAATCTGTGCCAGATCTCATGCAGGTCGTTGAATCTCAACTCATCAAAGTCTTAGGACATGTTCTGCTCAACCACATCGGACTTACATGAATATTTTACGGTTTAAGGTTTGGGCATGTATATAAATTACAGATCTTGATTCTTTTTTATGGCAAGAAAGGCTTTTTCTGTTTTTGAGTCATTCTGGAAGTTAGTCAGTGAACAATTTCTTTTTTTATTCTCTTGAAGAATACTTGGTATATGAAACTACAAATCTCATAGCAATCACTTTATATCCCCAAACTTGGAACTATAACATTTTTAGGCCAATTGGAGATGGCTGAGCAGATGGCCCGTGATGATTTGAGTTGTGGTGACGCATATGTTGTAAACACTGTGAAGCCCTAAATCTAATTTACAAATAAAATGATCTTGTGCTCTTCAGGTTTCAGATGTGGACGTGATCTGGATCTGTAAATGCTCCCTTTGTGTTTCTCTTGAGGTAAAACGTCTCACTTTCCTCGTGAACTCTCTTCTCCATCTCTGTTTGCCTCCAACTCTTTCTCTCTCTCTCTGTTCGACTCTCAGTCCACCAGAGACTTGAGGTCAGGCAGTCCTCTCAGCTTCAAGTCCAGCAGCATCTGACCGTAGGCTTTACCCTGAGGAAAGACAGGAAATGTGAACGTGTTCATGCTTCCACCTTGGAGTCGTTGAGCTTTACGGCTGTGTGAGGTGTTAGGAGCGTTTCTTTGATGTGCAGCAAAGAGAAAAAGAAACTTTACCGATGCCGCTGATAAACAAAGCAGAAGACACAAGGGAGGAGAAAGGCTTTGATGACAAAGGACACGACCTTAATTGTGACAAGAGGCTTTCCCACCTTTTAGAGGGGTTGAAGCTGCTTCGGTGTCGCTTTACCTTCCCCACCAGGGATGTCAGATTTTAACCATCATTTACTTTTGGAAATACGGTTAAATAAAAAACAAATTTATGGTCTTCTTTACATTTTTCACAGCTGCCCAGTGGGCCAGATTGGAGTCTATACCGGGCCCATTCTGCTCCCTAGACCTTATGTTTAACACCCTTGCCTTACACCATCCAACATTGCAAGTTTCTAGAAGATATTTGCAATAAAAGTGTTAAAAGTGGAAGGTTTGGTTTTCCATTAAAACCCATTAAGTGGGTTTTAAATCAAAACCCCCCAAAAAAAGGCAACACGGTGGCACGGTGGTTAGCACTGTTGCCTCACAGCAAGAAGGTCCTGAGTTCAATTCCACCATCAGGGGTCTTTCTGTGTGGAGTTTGCATGTTCTCCTCGTGTTTGTGTGGGTTCTCACCAGGACCTTCCTCCCACAGTCCAAAAACATGCAAATTGCCCATAGGTGTGAATGCGACAGTGACTGAGTGCGAATGGTTGTCTGTCTATGTGTGTTAGCCCTGTGACAGACTGGCGACCTGTCCAGGGTTAAACCCCGCCTCTCGCCCCAAGACAGCTGGGATAGGTCCAGGCTCCAGCGCCCCCCGCGACCCTGAAAAGGATAAGCGGCTGAGAATGGATGAATTTAAATCAGTGGGCGATGGAGATGTTTGAACATAGTGATCAAAGCTTGGTGGACACATGAAGTCAAACAGAACAGTGTTGTTAATTTGGTATAAAATAATTAGATATTGTAGTAAATTTACTGGATCTGCGTCATAATAGCAGCAGAAATATGGAGTCATAGAGGCTTTAGAAAGGGCTGTTTTCTATCTTCTATTGTGAATAAACATGAGTTTATAACATTAGTAAATCACTGCATTCTGTTTTTTATTTACATTTTACACACAGTCAAACTTCTCTTTTGTCATAGACATGCTCTTATATAAGCGAATGCTCATATTATATCGGAGGATGCTACCCCTCCCTGAGCTTGGTTCTGATGGCGGTCATTTCCTGTTAAACAGGGGTTCCTTCTCCCCACTGCCACCAAGTGCTGTTCATACAGGATCTCCCGATTGACGGGATTCTCTCTAATCAATGAATCTTGTGGACTGCTGCTGCGAATTGATAAGATAAAGTGATATTTAATAGAGTGGATCAGTGAGGTGGTGCAGACATTTTGAGGGGAATATTACATCTCTGATGAAGTCCAGAGAGAAAGATAGAGCTAAAGCGGGATGAAGAAGGAAAGCATCGAAACACAAACAGCAGACTAAAGGAACCTTTTTCAACTTTCAATAAGTACTCATGTGAAATGTTCCAGTTTTCCAAAAAGCGTTAATGAGATCCGTGCATGTACTCAAGTACATGAGTACAAGTAATCCCTGTAAACCAACACCTCAGGTTATGGACTGCTCTAAACACGTTTTTTTGCTCTTGTATATTTACATTACACCATAAATTGGAGATGTCCTTATATGGATGAGGGGCAGCCAATCAAAACTGAGTTGGCCTAAAGAGGGAGGAGCATAAAACTGATTCAGAAAGAGGATGAACTGAAGGGCTGCGCTGAGTCCAAAATAATCCTTTTGTCTCTTGTCAGACATTTAAGTCACACAAAGCTAATCTGAGAATACAAAATCTTGAGCTTTTAATAATTTGTGTAAAATTTTTATTTATTTTTATTTTGTCAGTAATAAAAAAAAAAATGCAGGTTTATTCACGACCAACTGAAAGACGATGCAGAAGATAAGAAACTTCATGTTGTTTGGGTGGGAAAAACGTGAGGACCGCGATGGTTTTCAGGTGCATACAGACTGAAATTAAGCTGCAGACCCACTTTGAAGCAGCTGCTCCCTTTCTCGCCCATTACACGAGATCCGCAGAGGCTGAACTCTCTCGTTAAACTTTTACAGACAGCGAGTGGCTGAAGAGGGAGAGGAGAGGTGGAGGGAGGCGGGGACATTTCTTTCTTTAAACCGACTGCTTCAGGGGTTCAGCTGAGGATCTGGTTCAGGTTTAATGTCATTAAGGGCCCTCACAGATCCAAGAAGGCCCACGTATGTATGTATAGGTGTGTGTGTGTGTGTGTGTGGCCATGTGTTACCTGGGGGTCACTGCGCAGAGAGGCCACTCCTCCACCACCCAGCGAGCTCTGCAGGACAAAGTTAAGGCCGTGGATTCCCGGCAGAGTGTATCTGTAAGTGACAAAGAAGATAAAACTAAAAAACCCACATTCGTACCCATGGTAACCAACACTTTAAAACCACACACGGTCAGCCATGTGTGTTAAAAACACACACACAGGCACCATGTGCTGGTTTGGCAGTTTATTGCACACGTAAATGTGCCACGCGGGCTTTTGATGTGTGTGCAGTTAAATGTGTGGTTTACTAGTAAAGTGTGTGTGTGCGTGCCTGTGTCTGTAAGCAGTTAACTGTGTGTGTGTGTGTGTGTGTGTGCGCGTGTGCGTGTGGGTCTGCGAGCGTGGCCTCCCGCTGGGTTAACGAGTGCCGGAGGTGCACTAATGAAGCGTCTGCGGCAGCAGGGAGGCGTTTCGGGGTGCGACAGGAGACGCAGGTCAGCGAGCTTTATGGCCTCCATCTCTTCATTACGCTAATCGCTAACACTGAGTCACCACTCAAATATGTCCGCCGTGGCCGTACACATACTCGGCGTCAGGTACGGCCACTCACCGCTAAGCTGGTGCTGCTCGTCTCGTTAAGGAAAACCAACGAGCTCCAACCTACCAGAATAATACAGCTATAATAATTACAAATATACAACAACTAAAAAGCTGCATTTCCTCGAACAGCCACTTGGGGCTCACTCCTAAATTGAGTCAATCCATCGAGCGCCATGTTAAAAATGTCCCGATTTTAACATGGGACTAGTGACTCTTCTTCATAACATCAGATGCCAAATGGTGGCGACCGTAGTGTTAGCTTGACACCTCTTAGTGTAACTGTCATCCATTAGTAGGGTCACCTGATCCAAGCTGCCTGCATAGAGTTCTTGTTTTTATTTGATTCCATGACGTCAGATTAGTTTTTACCCGTGTCACTCCATATTTCAGCGTGCTACATGTCTACCTACTCGTTTGATCTGCTTGTGAGACATTTGTTGTGTTTAACTTGATTTTTATCTGCTTCAACAAAGGAATTTCTCAGCTTTGGGGTAAACAGAGTGTATCTTATCTTACAGAAATTGTGTCTGCTACTAATCTAACAGGCAGAAGATAAACTGTTTGTAATCTTGCAGAAAACTCGTCTCTTTGCGAGGAGTAAATAAAAACATTGAACCTTGAGATACTTCTGTTTGGAGACAAGCTGGTCATCCACCGCCTTCAGCCATCAGCCACCAACCACCAAAGCCCTGGTTTCTATTATGTCTACTCTGCTGTGTCATTACAGGGTGATTACCTCGAGGAGGAGGGCTCTGACAGTGAGCTGTGTTCATGGTGTTGTATCTCAGTTTTAGTGGAAGTTGTGCTCCTGGTTTCCATCAGCCTGTTTGTGGGCTTTTTTTCATGACTGCAGCATGATGGTTTCAGCCACAGCCATCCTTCGGTGTCTTCAGCACTCTGTTAAATCTTTGTCAGTGTGGTATTTGTGGGGTTTGAAAATTGAGCCGAAGGCTTGGCGATGATGTTTTAAGTAGGATTTTAGATTTCCTCTTGTTATCCCGGCAGACACAACACAACAGACAGCTGCGGAGCATTAGCGAATCAAAAAGTAACTGATCTGAAAGGCACACAGCCCTTTAGCTCATTTACCTAGCAACTGTTTTGATTTTCAACAAATTTTCATGTAGCACCAATTTATAACAGCACCACCTCAAGGCACTTTATATTTTAACGCGAAGAGCCCACAAAATTGGAGAGAAAACCACAACAATCACATGACCCCCTATGAGCAAGCACTCGGCAACAATGGGAAGGAAAAACTTCCTTTTACCAGGAAGATATCTCCATAAGAATCAGGCTCAGGGAGGGGCGGCCATCTTCCGCAACAGCTTGTTGAAGAGATTCAGAGATTAATAATAGCGAATAATTAAATGCAGAGAGATGCAAAAACACATAGTGAGTGAAAAAGGTGACTGAAGAAGAAACACTGAGTGCATCATGGGAATCCTGGAGCCGCCTACACCTATCGCAGCATAACTAAGGGAGGATTCAGGGTCACCCAGCCCTAACTATATGCTTTAGTGAAAAGGAAAGTTTTAAGCCTAATCTTAAAAGTAGAGATAGTGTCTGTCTCCTGAATCCAAACTGGAAGCTGGTTCCATAGAAGAGGGGCCTGAAAACTGAAGGCTCTGCCTCCCATTCTACTTTGAAATACTCTAGGAACAACAAGTAAGCCAGCAGTGTGAGAGCGAAGTGCTCTAATGAGGTGATATGATACAAGATCTTGAATAATCAGGCCTTCAGTGTAAAGAAGAACAAGATCTGTAAGTGATGGTGTGGCCCCCACAGAGCCCTGATCTCAACATCATTGAGTGTGTCTCGATTACATGAAGAGACTGAAGGATGTGAGGACGCCTACATCCACAGAAGATCTGTGGTTAGTTCTCCAAGATGTTTGTAACAACCTACCAACCGAGTTCCTTTAAAAACAGTGTGCAAGTGTACCAAGAAGAAGGCAAAGGGTGGTCACACCAGATATTGATTTGATTAAGATTTCTCTTTTGTTCATTCACTGCATTTTGTTGACTGATGAAAATAAATGATTAACACTTCCATTTTTGAAAGCATTCTTTGTTTACAGCATTTTCTCTCACCTGCCTAGAACTTTTGCCCAGTAATGTATATTTTATTATTATTACCTCTTGAGTTACAGCTGAACATCTGCACTTTAATCACATCTTGATCTTTTACATGTTGGAAATAAAACTCTATTCTATTCTACTGACTGATTTAAAATGGTGATGCACTGAGGCCAAAGTAAAGCAAAAATGTATGAGGACCTGAGTGTATCCTTATTCTTTTGTGACTCTCACAACAAACACACTTTTTCCCCCTCCTGCTCACCGTGTGACGGCATTCTTCACTCCTGGCTTGATCAGGTGGGAGAAGTATTCCTCCACCACAGAAGAAGTCAGGTGTTTCTTCAGATAGGGGAAGTAGAGTGGATGGCGAGCTATGACTCCTACAGAGACAGAGATGCACAATTTTCAATTCTCAGGAATTAAAACAGTCACTCGTGTTTTACTCATTAAAAAAAATAAATAAATAAATAAAAACCCAGGGCTTTACATGCCTGAACATTTTTCCACACAAAGAGTGCTTAGAGCAGTACAATTAAAACAGTTACTGTAAACCTTGGTCTTTATAATTGGCCTTCTTTTCATCTTTGCTTTGAACACTCTGAACGACGTCAGTGAGCCTTTGAAGATCATTTGAGTCTTGTTAAGGACTTTCTGAAGAACTCTCTAAACAACAAAAGGTATTTTCTCAAGGGCTCACTTGGAAGATTTTAATGGCGCATGAGTAAAAATCTCCTACAAGAACCTGCTGAACCTTCAAGGACTTCTCAATGAGCACCACAATATTGAGACTCCAAACTAACCACATGCACAGAGCTTCCTGGACCCTCATTGGCTGTAATTTTGAGGCCGGGACAGTCAGATTTGTCTGGTGTAACTCAAGGTCAGACACGATTTAATTTCGTTTGAATCACTGTTGTATATTTCTGAATATAATTCCTGAGGTTTATTTGTTCTCACCAATGTTAGCAGAGTCTCCTTTGTCGCCGCTCCTCGTGTACGCCAGCTCCTCCAGTCTGTAGCTGTGTGGTCCACTGGGCAGGTCTGGACAGAGAACAAAAAAAACAAGATTGCCTTCAAATTTCTTTCCTTGGCTTGTGATAAAACACAGAAACAAACTTACAGTTAGCATTTTCAGCAAGCACTGAATTTGTACTTACGCAGTTCTTTCGACTCAGGACTAAATCTTCAATGACAATAAAGAAACTCGAGGATAGCCCTCGTCAAACCTGTGGACCTCTTAAAAAATTAATCTTTTCACTGACTTTTTAAATGCCTGCAAAGACCTTCAATACGTTTTGATGAACTTAAATCCATTATTGATTATATGTATAATGAATTCTATTGTTATATATAGTTAAACATGGCTGGAACTTTCTCGAGGACAATGTGTGGTAACCACCAACATTGGGTTTTTTTTGGTTCCAAGAAGCCAGATGTTCTTGTAATGTTTTTAAAATGGTCTTGAACAACGGTTCTCCAGGCTTTCTGAAGGTCTTTCAAAGTTTTGCTTTGGACTTTGGTTTGTCTCGGCTGCTTTTTCCATTCATTTTCAGTTCAGTCCTTTTTTATCAGCCTGTTGCAAAAAACAAAACAAAGATATCCCAAAAGGTTGATTCTGATCATCTGGACGTAGCATTTTCAGTGGGAGAAACGGTTCGTCACTCATCCAAGTGACTTCTTCAGTCTCAAGGAGTTACTTACCTGGATGACTGAGCATGCGTCAAGAAAAAACACACATAATTTGTTCCAATTTCTTTAGCTGAATCTATGAAAAATGCCATCAATAACAGGGTTTTTAGACATAAAATAATATTCTTGCACCAACAAGGTGACTTCCAGTGAAAACCTAGCATTTTTTGCCATAGTTTGCTTTGCATTCGTAAAAGAAGTTAGGGAAACCAGTATGGACAAAAGAAGAAGTGACAGGCCTAGAAAACTACATACTGCATATAAATAGTATCTGAAGGTCATATAAAAAAAAAATCCATCAGATCTGAAACAGGACCTGAGTTTTGCATCTTCAGTTGATCAATCTACTGTTCGCTGAAGCCTCATCAGAACTGGTCTCAGTGGAATTGTAGCTACCATTTTTAAGGAAGGGAAACAGGAAGAAGAGACTGAGATACATTACACAAGAACTGGACTGAAAATCAGTGGCAATAGGTCAGATGAAGTGACGTCCAAGTGAAGTCCAAATTTGAAATTTTTAGTTAAAATTGTGGTCAATATGTACAGATGACGTCTGTAAATCTGTAAAACATTGTGGAGGCTTTGTGATGCTGGAGAGCTTGTTAAAATTAATAGAATTATGAACGCAGAACTGTACCATCAGATTCTGATTCACCATGCAATACTAGCTGGAAAGCATCTAATTGGTTACATCTTCATTTTTAAGCATAACAATGATCTCAAACACACTGTCAGTGCAGTAAAAGCACACCTGGCTAGAAGAACACACAGTAACAGGACTTCAGCATTATCGAAGCAGTGTGGGATCATCTTGACAGAAAACAGAACGAAAGGCAGACATCATCCAAATAAAAGCTTTGAACCTTCTTCAAGAAGGCTGGAGGACAATTCTCGAAACCTAAAGAAATGACAAGAAAGGTTGGCTAAGAGAGTTCAGACTGCGGTGAAGAAAGTTGTCCATACCAAATATCGACTTTCAAGCTCATTAGACATGTACAAACTCCATTTTTGCCTTATATAACATATTTCAATGTATATTTGAACCTTGACTCTTGCTTAAAAGCTATGAACATCTACCGCACTATTGAACCTGTAAGGCTACATAAACGACAGCTTTAAACCTCTAAATTATCATTAATTAAGCATCACCCCAGTGCCTACATCTACAATATTACTACAACCACTCTGCAGCTGACAGAAACCAACAACTCTGACTCTGCTTTAGCCATTCATGTTGCCACCAATGATTAAAAAAAAGAACTCTCAAAGACGAGTTTCGGGACCTCGTGGACAGTCTGCAGGACACTGGAAAGGATTGTGTCTGCTGTTTTGGAGATGTGAAAAAAACCTGGAACACTCAAAACACAATCCAGGCACTCTCAGGTAATCATGACCAATTAAGATCACTTTAAACCCATGAAATATAATTTGGTCCAATCTTCAATTTGAGTTTGCTAAACTGACTTTGAAGTATTTTCTTTTTCTGTCCACATGTTTTAATCAGTAATTAATAATAGGCAGATAAATTGCAGCTAAACTCAGTCGGTGACTGATTTCTAAATGGAAACATATGAATAAATATTAAAACCAGAAACTGTCTTCTGGCTCGTTGCTTGTTTTGGTCTTTGTAATTGGAGAGTCCTTCCTCTTTTCAGCCAGGAATGTTTAAGAGTGTGTTTGTGTAAATAAAGTTTCTCAGCCTCGGTTTGCATCTCGTCACAGCTTCGCACGAGTGTCCTAAATTCTGCTGTGATTGTTGTCCAGGGCCATGTGTGGGAAGCTCTGGTTGAAAGGGTGAAAGGATAAAAAGTGGCACAGCTTGTACTTCTTAGGAATCCCAGATTCAAACAGACTCACAAACACAGAGCAGCAATCCTGCATAGCTGAACTGTTTTTCACCACCTCGTGACTGATCTGAAAGTCTATTAACTTTTGAAGTCTGTTGAGGGTTTTTTTGGAGAACTTTTTAAAATACCTAAACTTGATTGAGTTAAGTGGGCTTTGGTTTGTTGGTGTGGACTGGACTGGTTTGTGAATCCAATGTTGAAACATTTTGAACATTTATTCTTTTAGGGCCAAGACAGGGTCGCTCCTCTGGTTGCAAACAGAAGTGCAATGAAGTCTATGAGGCAGTACTTCTCACCTGATCTATGACCTCAGTGAGCACCTAATGACTTTAAGGCATTAAAGATAATTATTGACTTTAGTGTCAATAATTATCTGATACAACGTCAACTTTATTTTGTATATTATACAAACTACATCAAAAATACTTGATATTACCTAATTGATCAACACCGAGCTTAAAAATATCAATCTAACTATTCACTCACATGCAGTTTTGTCCCAAAATGCTAATCTATTGTTTGCCATATGTGGTCCATTTGTGCTCGTTGTTCTTGTTTCTCCAACACAATTTACAAACTTTCATCGGTTTCTTTGAAGTGGACAGAACGAACAACTGACACGGATGCAAAGAAATTGCCGTTATCCAGTCAGACACACTTTAGGCTGGCTTATCTGCATCATACTTGCAACCCATTGCTTGACAAATACCTTCAACATCATCACAATAGACAAATTCATCATCCGTCTCAAAGATTCAGCTCCTGATGCTTTTTAAAAGAACATTTGGTTCCTGGAGCCAGGAGACCCGAGCAACTCGTGCTTCCTGTGGCAGATCCAGATTAGGGCTGGGACAACGCGTCGATGTAATTGATTACGTTGATGTAATCGATTACGTTGATGCGTAAAATATGTCGACGTAAAAAATTTGCGTCGATGCGTCGTCACTTTCAAAAAAACACATGGCAGCAGCGAGTAGCGGTAACATGTCGACTTAAACCACGCCCCCCGAACACGCAGTTCTACAGTATGGGGATATTTCAACCAAAAAGGAAGTGATTCAGTCGTTTGCCGGCTTTGTAAGGTGGAAATGGCCGATCATAAAACAACCGCAAGTTTTCAACTTTTTTACTAACACTGGTTTTTACCCTTTAATTCATCCAGACACCCCCCACATAGACATACACTCAGAGATAAACACCCAACCTCTGTAAATACAAAACTAATTTAAGCTGCTTAGCAGTAACATATATCATTAGATTAATCGATGCATCGAAAAATTAATCACTAGATTCATCGATTAGGAAAATAATCATTTTGCCCAGCCCTAATCCAGATCTCATTATGTAAGTCTGGTTGAGTGAATAACTAAGAACATGGCTCT
>VURO01044321.1:0-10402 GCA_015108175.1 Pelvicachromis taeniatus | reverse complement strand
ACAATCATAAAACGAGTAAAGTTGGTAACAGTGGAAAGAAAAGCTCCTTTTTTTAAAGACAGTTACAAAGTTAGTTAATTCACCAGTGATGAATAAACACACGGGAAGCCTCCAGCAGCCAGGGTCACCTGATCCAGCTCTAACTGTATGCTTTAGCAAAAGTGTCAAAGCTAATCTTAAAAGTGGGCCTGATTATTCAAGACCTTGTGTGTAAGGAGAAGGATTTTAAATTTGGCTCTGAATTTAACAGCCAGCCAATGGAGAAGCTAGAATGGGTCAAATAAATATTAATATGCACATTGAAGGTTATATCCTGGTTAAAAATGTCAAGAGTCCCCACAGTGTTGACGAAAACGCTGCCCAGTATTTGTTAGACGCACCTGTTTATGTCTTTAAAATCCTTTATTGACCATGGGCCCACCACTAGATGGTAAAATGCGTTGATTGACAGGTCCATGGTCAATAAAGGACATACCTGTATGTTTTGGCAACATTTCAAAACAATGTATTTTGCTTAGTTAGTAACAGAAAAGTCTCTGTGTGACTGGATATTAAATTGTGTGTTTGTAGAGAGAGGCTGAATAGGAATAAGCACAATAAGGACACAAATCAGAGCGTCGTCTGCATATAAACTGACATTTACCTTCATTCATGTGGGAATTAATTAGATGTACAGTTAAAAACCGTGGAGTCTCACTGTTTGTATAAGTGCAGTTAAGAAGAAGAGACGTTAACCACTTCTCACTTTATTTCATGAGTCATTTGTTTCTAGTGCCGTGCCTTTATTTTTACGTCCCCCTCCTTGTATAAACTACATTTACTCAGTGTTCCATATTAGGGCCATTACGTTTTTCTCTACAAAAACAACCTTTGTGAAAATGTATCAAACGCTGCATTTGATCTTTATGCAGATGACACAATTATTTATTGTTCAGATACTTCAGTAATACAAACACTATTACAAACTAAAGGTTACAAACTAAAACTGCTGCTGCGCATCAACCACAACAAAAATAATAGCACATCTCATCCTTCACGTTCCTCTGACACTCTGTATCTGTGACTGATCACCGGTTTGATTAGTGTATTGATCTTACCTGCTGTGCAGATGAAGAGGAACGTGAAGCATAAAAACTTTGAAGCCATATTCCTGAGTTCTCCTGGCAAACTCTGACAGTCTGACTGAGAGCTGCTGTAAAAACCAGCGTGCAGAGTCACATGACCACAGCATCAGCTGTTACCAGGAAGAGATCTCCCAACTCTCTTCAAAGGTTTTTATTATTTTTATGCAAAACAAAAAAAACACAAAAAAACTATATTTTACATATAAGGCATGGCACAGTTAGGGTGTGCCATGCCTTTCAATGGGCTCCAGCTACCCTACAATGGTAATTTATTGATTGATTGATTGATTTTATTAATTATAAATCAGAAACTCATAAATAGGTGAAAGTATTTCATATTACAGTCATTACTGGGAGTATTTATCAGTTAATTGGTTTATTGGCTGTGATTTGGTGACGTTTACAGTGATCAGCTATGTTAGACTGCTGCAGAGCAGCTGTGGCGTTCATGGTCAGTGTGCGGTTACATGAAGGGCAGCAGATGTTTATATTTGATATAATGATGCTGAATAAATTCACTCACTAAATTTGACCTTTATAGCTTTAGCCTAGTGGTTGAAAATCAGTCAGATAGCATGTGAAGCATCAGCGTAAGCCTTATTGTACTCTGTTGATCAGCTGATTAAGAAAAGGAGCTCAAAATGCAGGTTTTTGTGTGACTGATCTCTAAGTGACTGTTTTCTCATCTCCACCATTACACCTGATCCCACATTGACCTTTGGTTGTTCGATAACAATAACACTGCACTAGTTCACCAATGACAATAATGGTCTGATTGAAAGAAAGCAAATAGATCACCTTCCCCCAGACTACCCAACCAGTAACTTACCTGTGAAGTGAACTCTGATCTGCCAGCAGCAGCAGAGCTCAAATGTATCTTCAATCAGCCTGAATGTTTCATTTTGTATTTAAACGTAACACTCAGAATCACATTTTATCATCAATAATTACAACAAGAAATAAAATCAGGATAACAAAATGAAAGGATTTGTATGGAAGCCCGTGTCCGCCACTAAAAAAAAAAAAAAGTATCCATAACTCGAAATTTCGAGTTATCTTTCTCGAAATTTCGACTTATTAACTCGAAATTTAGAGAAAAATAACTCGAAATTTCAAGTTAGCACTGCCAATCAGGAGTCTACGTGAATGACGTCATTTCCTTGTTACCCGGAAAGTGAACCTAGCTACAATTGCTACAGCTAAGCTACCACTATTACAGACACCGGTCATGAAGGCACAAATTGCTGAGTATTTTCAGCGTGGCTTCACAAATGATGAAATCCTTGCGTTAGCTGAATCACATGGCATTAGTATCAGCAAACGTACACTCAAAAGGATTTTACACAACAACAGACTTCGGCGCAGAAAGAACAAAACAGAGGTGGCAGCACACCTGGAAACCTCGGGACAGTGTCATGGGTATCGCTGGATGAACCACAAGTGTTGCTGATAGTAATGTGATTCAGCTAATAACGCAAGGATTTCATCATTCATCATGACCGGTGTCTGTAATACTGGTAGCTTAGCTGTAGCAATTGTAGCTAGGTTCACCTTCCGGGTTACAAGGAAATGACGTCATTCACGTAGACTCCTGATTGTCAGCGCTAACTTGAAATTTCGAGTTAATAACTCGAAATTTTGAGTTATGAATACTCTTCTTTTTTTTTTTTTAGTGGCGGAAACGGGCTTCCATAGATTTGAGATGAAAATGAATGAAGTCAAATAAATTTTTGTCAATAAATCTTTAATGCTGGAAAAATCCTTCTGGTTCACATCACTGTTCTCTGTCATCAAACATCTGGGGAATAACATATCAGGATGTTTTTGGGTTTTTTTACATCCTGATAAAATATCGGTATGTAAAAACATTAAATAACGATGTTGTCTCCTGCACCAGAGGTAAAAGTTCAGGTTCTGTGTAATCAGATTACAAACTGCTCAGATTTATTAAAACATCAGCCATTCAGTGTCACTGGGTTCCTCTGATGAGTAAGAAGATCCCTGCGGCCACACCGAGGACCCCGACAGTCAGACCCACGCCACAAAACATCGCAGGTCCGAGAATGACGTCAGTGTTCTCCACGGCTGCAGACAGAAACACACAGAGTGACGTGAACCTGGAAACTGCCGTGGAGTCCCGCAGGGTTCAGTGCTGGGAACTATACTTTCTATTTCAGGCAATATTGTTAGAAACACTGCATCATATTTATATTTATATATAGTTTTGTTGCCACAACACTTTAAGACCTTGTAGTACCATATCACCCCATTAGAGCACTTGGCTCTCGCACTGCTGGCTTACTTGTTGTTCCTAGAGTATTTCAAAGTAGATTAACAAGTCGAACCAGTATCTGATTAGATCAGGCTTAAGACGTTCCTTTCTGATGAAGGTCTTCTCTCTGATATTTTTGATTCTTTACCTTCGAATATAAAGCAACTTGAGATTACTGTTGTTGTGAAACTGTGAAACAAACCGAGTGGAATTTTCTCACCATAGAATTTGGTCATCGGTTGGGTCAGGGCCACATGTTCCACGGTGCAGCTGTAGACGTCGCCCTGCTGTGGGAGGAAGTCCAGTCTGGACGTCTGTCTGAAGGAACCGTCTTTGTTGGGGAAGGGGACGCTGGTGTTCGCTCCTTCTGTCACCTGCTGCTCGTTCTTGGTCCAGGTGACGTTGACGGGAGCGGGATAGAAACCGGTCACGTGACAGATCAGAGTGTTTAGGACTCCGAGCTCCACATTTAGTGTGGTGTAGATGATCAGGCTGGAGGGAGGATCTGTGCACAAGCATGGACAGTTTACCCAAAGCACCGCTCAACAGCCTGCACTGAATATGCAACAGCATGGCAACAAAGAGGAGTCCTTATGTACGGGACCTGCACTGCCTCTATAAAACACTTTGAGGAATGCGGAAGCACAGGAAGACTGCGAGGACCTGAGCTTCTGCTGAAGTGAGGCGTGTTTCCGCCTAACCAAACAGAGAACGGAATGTTTGAAGAGCCCCACAGTCATGTGACAAAGAGGAAGTGTGATCTCAGGGTTCACTTCTGGCTGTCTGAGGTTTTGGCTGTTTCTCAATTGCAAGTACGCGAGTCCGGACTCGCGTTCTCGGCAAGTCCGTACTCCCTCACATTCTCGGCGAGACTGCACTTGCCGAGAACGCGAGTCCGGACCCGCGATTTGTACAATTGGAACGCCAGCGTACTCGATGATGTCACAGGTCAGGTGAATGTGACCGGGCTGGTCTCGCGACATGCATGACGGGTTCTTTGGCTCCACTAAGTCCACACAAGTCACCACCGATGCATGCTCGATAAAAGGGGCGGAGCCAGAACACATCCGGGAACTTTTGGCGTTCTCGGCTTGATGCGTACTTTGAATTGAGACAGTACTTGTCTCCAACTGATGACGTATAACGAGTCCGCGAGAACGCAAGTACACACAAGTACACAGAAGTACGCATATTGAGACACAGCCTTTGATCCTGAAATTCAGCCAATCCACAAATCAAAGGTCTGATGTTGACTGTAGTTTAACTAAAGCATCTTTAATCAGCTGACCTGTCAGCACTTGGACTTTATCAGCCATAAAACTGAAGACGCTCCTGATGCTTCATGTTTCAGCCACTCAGCTCCACGTTTCTTTACATGTGGACTGCTGAGTCGTGCTTACCGAGTTCTGCGGGGACGTCCTTCATACCCTGACGAGTCACCTTCAGGTTTTGTCTGCAGATCTGCATTTCAGCCACAGCCGATTCATATTGACCTGAAAAGGTAATGGGGTCTGCAAAGGGGGGCAGAGAATTGACTCCTATCTGTTTGTTAAAGTCGGCGTACCAGACCGCCTCATCATCCAGTATCAGCACATCCTCTCCATCAGTATCTGAACAGCCTCTGATCCAGTTGTACCCATGCTGAACTTCATAGTGTTGGGAGGAGAGAAACAGAGGGCGGAGTCAGTGTCGTTCATATGAACCAATCACGTATCAGAGCTTTAACCCTTTCATGCAGGGCTGGACAAGTCATCAAACTTCAAATAGAAGCACAGTCGCTTCATCTAAACTAGCCGACGGCCATCAGTGGTGCGAGTCGACGCCTTTGATTCATCAGTTTAGAAACATACGTGTTTCAATGTTGCTGAGAAGTGACGCTGGTTGACTTTTTACAGTGTGTCATAACACACACACACACACACAGACTGTCTGGCAACTTTGGTAACATCAGATATATACAGCAAGCCCCTTTGCAACCCACCTCTACCCCAGCTCCACCTTTATGTTAGCTAAAGCAGGGCCACGCGTGTAGCTACTGGTGTCTGATGGTGCTGCCGAAGAGAAACTACTGTGAGACTACATCTGTCTGACATCGGTAAAGCGGTTCATCATGCATGAAAGGGTTAAAATACAAGCGTGAGTGAGTGAATCAGAGACTCACCCTCAGCAGAGACACAGAGGACCGAGGAGAGGACGAGGAGCAGCACCCACACCTTCATCTTCATCAGCAGCAGCAGCAGCTCTGTGACTCTGACGCTCTCTGAATGTCTGTGAGCTCCAACACACACAGCAGCCAATCACAGAGCAGGGACCACGTGATGTCATCAGTGACTAGGCACACACAAGCAGCACACACACACGCACACACACACACACACTCACAGAAACACAAACACAGCTGTGATTATTTTCAGATAAAATCATTTTGATCAGAGGCTGAAGACGATCGCAGGTGTGGAAAACAAAGCTCTGGTAAAGAAACAGGGCTCAGGTGTCTCAGGTGGTCTGGGAGTGCTGCTACACTGAGGACACCTGGTGGACGGACGGAGACCTGCAGCGGTGATCTGGTGAAACCTCCGCGAGAGGCTGAACCAGCTCTGGTCCGGCTCTGTCTCCAAACCACAAACGACTGAACCCAGACAGGCCTTTCAGAATAAGACTTCCTCTCTGAGCCAGTGGGAAGCACGGTACGAGGTGAAGGAAAGGTGTGAAGGAAAGGTGTGAAGGAAAGGTGTGAAGGAGGATTAATAAGGACCGGGGGTCCGACTGCACCCGGACTCTTTGTGGAGTCATAAAGGAGGAAGAAACAGGAGAGGGTCACCTGCTGACCCTGTCAGAGTCCAGCCTAACTTTTCTGTTAGCTGGTCATCATGTGACCGGCTGTGGGCTAATGGGACGAGTGTAATGATTACTTATTAAAAAGTAATGAGTAATCTGTAGCAGCTGGGTCTCCCGTCCTCCTCCACTTCATCAGTGTCTGCTCTGCAGCCACAGAGCTGACACTGACCATTATGATGAGCCCCATGTAGGAGGTCGGGTAACTGACCCCACAGTGATCCACACTGATCACTGTGGGGTGATCAGTGTGGATCACTGTGACGAGAAAAAAGATCCACCTGGAGGATGATCAAATGTTTCTCCCGCTGAAAACGCTCCGTCTAAACGAACAAAATCGACTTTTTTAGACTTCCTCACCTGGATGACTGAGCATGCACCAGCAGCGCCCCCCTGTGGTGACCCCTGTGAATGCCACCTTTTATTTACCTGCAGTGACCGCTTTTTTCTGTACCTCCTCTCACTGGTCCTCCTGGTGCATTCTGGGAGCTGGGACCTTCATTATGGGGTCTGGCACTGATTTCAGGCTCAGAGGACAGGAGGAGACGAGGAGACACAAACTGAGGAAAGGAAACCAGCAGGGAGAATAAAGCTTCTTAAAAGGCACAAAGGCAGAGGTGTCAAACATAGGGCCTGTGGGCCAGAACTCAAAAGTTACAAGAACAAAAAACATTCACAGCATAAGAAGAAACGTGTGACAGTAAATCAGAAGGCTTCAGCTTTACTATGAGAAACTTTTGAAGCACTTAAAGTTAAAAGTTTCAGAGCACAGAACTGTGATGGATCTGCGGGACGTTAAAACCCGACCACCTGCTCCTGCTGAGTACCGTTTGTGCTGTCTGAGCGATAACGTGATGAAAACTACGTGTATGTGGGAGGAAACATGTGAAACACTGAGCTCGTTTCACCTCTCAGAACCTCTGGTGGCCGACAAACTTCACATCTCTACTAACTTCCATCTAAATGATTTATGTATCTGTCATTCTGGAGTACAAGAGCGGATTTATGGAGTTTTCGTGTCCTGCAGAACAAAACTGAGGGTATAAAATCCCACATACTGAGGGGACGAGTTCACGCGCCCTCTGAGGGAAACAAACGTTAAATTTAAACGTCTCTTGCTGAAACTTTATTAGACTCATTAACTCTGTATGTTACCACGTGCAGCTGCCGGACGCCGCCCGGTGAACCGTTAATTTTCACCGTTACGCCGTTTGTTTTCCGCTGTGCTCGCCTTTCTAGTCAGGCACTATTCAGGACACCTCTCTCCTCGCGCCATTCTCCCGCCCTCCCTGAACAGCGCCCAATCAGCGCCGCAGATGCCATGAAGGCGGGAGCTCAACTCCGCAAGTGACTGGTTACCGCTGCGGTCGATCACGATGTCCCTGTGGTGGCGTATAAGAGCGCGGGCTCGAGTGTCTGAGCATGATGAGGGCAGCTAGCAGTTAGTAGCTGCACTCTGCTGCTATAGTTGAAGTCACGGGCCTTACAGAGCACACGCACACTGACAAACGCACGCACATGCACGGGGAGCTGGGTGCGGGCTCGTGTTCATGCACAGAGCGGGTTTCCGGTGGTGTTTCGGGACTTGTTTATCTTTGAGGGGCGTGTGTGTTTGCTCCATGCTAGGCGGCTAGCTGCAGAAGCTAACTGTTTGTTTCTTGTAGTGCGTTTGAATTATTCATGAGGGCTCGCAGGGATTGGCGGGGTGAGCGAGTGGGGCGGGGCTAGGACGGGGTTTCCTCAGGATTTGGGGGCACGCACGCACGCACACACACACTCTCACACAAACATAAACAGGATATTTCTGGGTCACACACTCGGAGGGTGAAGTCCGGACGGCGGGCGGTGATCTCTGTAGGACACGGTGAGTATAATCGATCAGTCAGTGATTGATTATTGATCCAGGACGCTAGGCTGATTTGTGTGAGTGAACAACTTTGATGAAGTAATCACATCAGTGCTGCTCTAACAATGTTTCTAGCAACTTTTGATCATTTTTCAAAGTACGTGTGTAAAAGTCGCACTTTGACGCACTAATCAGAGAAGTTGTGGAGGTGCTTTTACTTTGAAGCAACAGGATGTGGCACTTCCTCCTCGAGGTCACACTTTAGTTTGTCTCGTTCTCTTATTCTGCTCATTTATAACTGAAACGTGTTCAGCTCCCTCCCTGATAGGACAACTTTCTCCCTGTTTGGCTGCCCTCCGGAAGCCTGCTGAGGGGCACTAACACGCCCCCAGGCCTTGTTAGCATTTTTCAAAAGTCATTCATTGATCAATAGTGTTGATTGGTTGAGGTCTTAGGGGAAACTGAAGGCGCTTGATCAGTTTTTATGGTCGTACGGGTCAGAGGTTCCTGTGTGGCGCTTAGTGGTTAAATGTTAGCGTACATCAGTCTGATTGGGGGGTGGAGGCAGGTTATAAACATCCCTCAGATGTCTCCTCAGGAGTGGAGCTCGGGTTGATGCAGAATGAGCTCTGTTTGCAGATGGTGTTCGATGGGTGGTGCTGCCAGCAGTCGCACACGTGTGTTCCTGCAGTTTGGCTTCCTCGCTTCCAGCTGATCCACGAATGTGCACGAGGAAGTGACCGTCCCAAGCGGACCAATCGCACTTGTTCCAGGCTGTGTCGATGTGACGCGTAGTTAGAGGTGGAGGTCAGGTTACAATGTGCCTACGTCGCAGATTTAACCATTAACAGGACGCCGACGTTAGGAGGGAGAGAGGCGGGCTCGCTTTGTTGGACTGGAGCAAAGCTGTGAGCAGGTAGCTAGCTGTTAGCTAAGCATGCAGCAGAGCGGTTAGTTAGTGCCTGTTTATGGTAATACAGGTTCATTAATGAGGTAACAATCAATAATTTAGTGATTATTAGACAATTATGGCTCATAGTTTCTCTCGAATCTGACTCCGCCCCTAATTCTTTTGCAGGTCACTGTGATTGGCTGGAAGGTGGAAGATGATGTCAGTGGACAAAGAGGCGGTCCTCACCCAGGAGGCGCCCATCAGACTCAGCCCCGTCTTCCCCGCTGCCGTCAGCCTATCAGAGCAGCCGCAGCTGGCTAAGCCCCGCCCCATCATCAGGGCTAAAAATGGTCTCCAGCCACCTGATGACAGCCAGCCGGCCCTCCCTGCGCCACCACCTCCACCTCCACCCACTCAGCGAATCGGGAAGCGGCGTTACTCCATGGGCGTCGGCTTCAAGGGGCTGACCAAGCGCCGACGCCGCGCCAACAGCGACAGCCTGTCAGAGTCCGTGTTACCGAGTCACTTCCTGTTGGGCGGGAACATCTTTGACCCGCTGAACCTCAACTCGCTGTTGGACGAGGAAGTGAACAGGTGAGGGGATTATTGACTGTAGCAGGTTGGATTTAACCCCGAATCCACCTTTATGCTCCTCCCCTTTACTCCTCAGAACAACCAATCAGGAGACACCAAAGTGCTCACCCCTGCCGTCACGGGGCGAAGACCCCGTAGAGATCCTGGTGCCTCGTGACATCACTGATCCTCTGAACCTGAAGGGAGGGGGGCAGGAGGGCGAGGATGGACGAGGGGTCCTGCTGTCCCCCCTGAAGTCCAAGAGGAGGCACAGGAACCGACACCACAGAGTAGGAGGAGGGGACGGCGAAGGAGAGAGGGAGGTGGCGGCAGCGCCGCTGTTTCCCCACACAGGAGGATTCAGAGGTGAGACTCCTGCAGCTTTACTGACACCCGGTGGACGGTCAGGAAACTGCAGCGTTTATTCATTAATTAATGATTCAATCCTAAATATGATCAACCTATCACTAACAATTGGCTATGTGCCTCAGGCCTTCAAGCTGGCAGTTATCAAACCTTTACTTAAAAAGCCATCTCTAGATCCATCGGTCTTAGCTAATTATAGGCCAATCTCTAACCTTCCTTTCATTTCAAAAATTCTTGAAAGAGTAGTTGTCAAACAGCTAACAGATCATCTGCAGAGGCTTATTTGAAGAGCTTCAGTCTGGTTTCAGAGCCCATCACAGCACAGAGACAGCCTTAGTGAAGGTTACACATGATCTTCTTCTGGCCTCTGACAGTGGACTCATCTCTGTGCTGGTCCTGCTGGACCTCAGTGCAGCGTTCCATACTGTCCACCATAATATCCTATTAGAGCCATTAGAGCATGCTGTAGGTGTTACAGGTACTGTGCTGCAGTG
>VURO01044319.1:0-10096 GCA_015108175.1 Pelvicachromis taeniatus | reverse complement strand
ACACGTTTTCAAAGCCACCGCCGTCTTTCACTACTCAGGTTAAACATGATATATAAGTTTCAAGTTTATTGTCATGTACACATAAACAGTGTAGCCACATTTACCCATAATGAAATTCTTTGGCTAGCGCTCCCTCAACTTTACATGTGCATATAGTGAGTAGTTATAAGAAGAAATAACAGAAATTGGCAGTGGTAGTAATAATAATAATACTAATAATAACAACAATAAAAGGAGAGGGAAAAAAGTATAAAATTATTAAATATTAGATATTATAAGTCACTTAGATAACTTAAAAATTTTATTGTTTGGCTTTTTTTAGTATTTTATTTGTTCCTGAGTAAATGGGTATATGGGTATTATGGGTAAATGAGTAAATCCTGAGTAAATACCTTAAACACTCAAAGCTGTAAGCTAATGATAGTTCTATAAGAGCAGATGCATGCTGGTGCAATAAGCTGGACGCTTTACGTCCAATGGATGATGATCTGATTAGTCGACTAATCGCAGAAATAATCGGTGACTAGTCGACTATCAGAATAATGGTTTGTGGCAGCCCTAGAGGTAATTAGCTAGCATCTAATTATGCCTCTCCGATTTCACACAGTAGCGCGCTGGGATCAAGGTGTGTGCAGCAGGAGGAGTCTAGTGCTGCCAGCTGTGAAGGTGCAGCAGCGCGCTGCAGCTGATCGGGGAATATAGTGCAAATCATTCGGTACTGAATAAAGACATGACCAAGAAATGCTGTGTTAATGGTATGTGTTGGGATTCCCACAGTGGGAGATATGCTACGCTAGCATTGTTTGAAACGTTGACATTTTTTACACGGGTTGTGTTCGTGAATTGCCCGGCCCCCGGTACTGTTTTGGACATATATCTGAATAGGTCCCCTCACCTTTTCTCTAGTTACAAACTTACAGTTAGTTATACGTTTATTTTGGAGACATTCAGTAAATATCACTCTTTGATCCACTTTTTTCTTGTGCAGTGCAGTGACACTTTCCATGAAAAGTGTGGCTGAGAAAAGCTTTAAAATTGCATTTAAATAGAATAAACTGCCACGGTTTTATTTCAAAAACAAAATCATATGATGCTTTATATACCAAGAGTTTTCAAGCTGTTGAGTTCATTAAAATGAGCAAGCACTTTGTAATAAAAGTCTCATGTCAACTTCAATTTCTTAACAAACTGGTAAAACCAATGTGAAACTAGGAAACTGTTAACTGCTCATAAAAACCTCTGATTTCAAAGTTATAGATACGCTCTCGGCACACGACCCGAAGGTTAATACAGGTGTAGCCAGCTGTGTAATATACTGATAATAATACTGCATCTTGATGGGTTTAATAGAGTATATTTAAACGGGTGGGGCAAGCGTTCACCCCTGTTACATCCTGTCCACCTGTGTTCTTCTGACCTGTATAGAGAATATGGACAAAATCCTTAATGCACATATGAACAATTTTATATGTATTTTAACATTTAAAGAAACTTAATTATTATCCTTGTTAATCAAATCAAGTTTGAAATATTGCTAAAAGGTGAAGCATTGAAACATAACAGGGCAGCACCGCTTCATCGAGTAATTTGATTATAAAAAATCCTTGACACAAATCCGTTGCTTCGATGTTGGCGCCGAGGTTGTCACGCGAGCGCTTCACCCACATTTGCAACTAAAATCAGACCTGGAATAGAAACTTATAGCAGCATGTGAATAAAAGGTTTGACCAAATTAAGCCTAAGCAGCAACAGAAACTGTGATAACAAAGCGAATACGATGCTGTCATAGTTCAACATGGGGGAGTGGGCCTTCATCTAACCACCGGATCAACAAGAAACGTTTGGAGGCGCTCCGTCCACCACCGTTTGTCTTACACAACAAGAAACCTGCAGTAAGCCTCCAGAGGTTGTTTTAATCTCAGCCTGATGCCGTGTTTAAATCACACCGCCTGCTAAAGGCTGGCAGCAGCCATGCCATTGTTCATGGAGGCAATAACGTGCAGCAAACAGGGGTGAGTCTGACGAAGGGCGTGCGGCGTTCCAGATCACAGTCCTGATCGTTCGGGGACATTTCTCAGGTAGTCTTAAACTTTTGATCGGGACTGTATTTACTTCAAGGCTCTGGGAACATTTTTTAGATTGAAAGTAAAATAGTTTGAATATTAACTTGTGTCAACATTTAAAAATAAAACCAACAAAAATGTTGGTCAGTAAAACTCTGAGGGTTGTTAGGGTGGGCACCCGGGTCATGCCCTGAGGGGCGGGGCTATGGCCCCTCCCACACGCTAACAGGTCGTTACATGGAGAAACCTTTTGTAAACAAGCGCGTTCATCCACACAGGTGTGCACTCAGCCTTCCTGGCTGCTTATTGGCTGCAGGTCCGGGAGCACGCTGTTCACTATACGAGTACTGCACAATAACATTCAAAACTTAGTATTTAATGTTCATCTAAATTATTGCTGTGGTCCCCATATTGTGTTGCTCTGTGTTGCCTTTGCTTTCCTCTCTCTCTGTATGTCTCAACAGGTGATCCAGTGGATTTTGTTATTTTTTTTTCTTTTCTTAAATGTCCTGTTCCTCATCCTCTCTGGCTTTTCGCTCTCTCCCTCCCTTTCTTGCTCTCTCTCCCTCCTTTTCCCTTCTCTTAATAATGTCTGTCCCTAAATGTCAACTAAAAATCAGATTAGATCAAGAGCAAGACCATGATGGTCCATTTGGTAAAATAAATCTGTTGGGCGTCTTTCATGGCCTTCAGATAATAATTCTGATCGCGAATGAGCCAAAACGGGAAAAAAAAAAAAAAAAAAAAAAAGGTTGGGCACTGATTACTATGAATATTAATGACCATCTACACAATCATAATGTCGTGTTTTCACCAGTGCAAACGTCAGACTGCTGAAAGGCTCGCCTTCTCTTCATTACAGCCGCCCCTCCCTGAGCCTGGTTCTGCCGGAGGTTTCTTCCTGTTAAAAGGGAGTTTTTCCTTCCCACTGTCGCCAAAGTGCTTGCTCATAGGGGGTCATATGATTGTTGGGTTTTTCACTGTATGTATTATTGTAGGCGACTGTTAAATAACATTGAATTGAATCCACATTCTCCTTTAAAGGCTTACACACACACACACACACACACACACACACACACACACACACACACACACACACACACACACACACACAAACTCACTCGGACTCAAACATGAACACACACCAAATCGACCTCATCCAGGAAACACAGTGAATCTTTTTGCCCGTGTTGACGTCACAAAGCCCTCCACGAAGAGAACGTAAAGCTACCGTTTACGCCTTGGTTCACATGTAGCACATATCGTTTGTTTTACTTGATTTGAATTTTAACATATAAAATTTTAACATAATTATATACTAGTACCCCTCTGGCATCAGTAGATGCACCTATAGTATAAATGTGAAGGTGACTTTCAGAAAATTGACCTCTGCCCTTGAGGACAAAGAAAATGAAAAATCTTTTAAAAATCTTACGTCTCCATGTTTGTTTTAAAGGATTGTAAGAAAAACTTGACCTCTGAGTTTGATTTTGACCAATTGTCTGAGATTTTCTGTACATGTGCTAAAGCGATGAACTTGAAAAGCCAATGTCGTTTCCTTCTTGAGTTTTCACTAGATTTTCAGAAAACCTGACTTGTGACCTTGACCTTGGGAGACTCAAACTCATCAGAAATTTCTAGTAGATGCACATCTCGTATCATTAAAAATGCCACGTCGAATCGTTCCCGAGTTGTTGCGTTCACAAACTTGAGTGTCTATGCCGTTTTATGTCCGAGTGGCAAAAAGAAAACAAACAAAAAACCGCAACAACAGGACAAAATGTTGTAATCTGATTACTAAGGGGGAAAATCTAAGGGGAAAGAAGAAAAAAAAAGGTAGAGGACCTGAGCTTGAAAATAAATAAATTAATTAAAAAAAAGGTATATATACCTCTACCAGATGCCCGGGACCTTGAGGGTCCTGGGCAGGATCTTTGCCTTGTGCACAGCGAGACGTTCCCAACGTGTCGTTACAGCTGCTCACGTTTTGTTTCAGCTGGTCACGTCTCCTTCGCACTTTTTGCAATGAAGCACGCCCGGGGCAGTCGCCGCAGATGAGCTGGAGGCACTGATCTGGGAGCAGGTCTTTCTCTATGGGCGTGTCAATGATAGATTAGTGTGGGAGCGCCTCGATTCCCAGGCTGCACACGGGGATACCACTGAAACGGTTTCTCAGAAAAACGTCACTTTGTGACTGACTGATTGTCTGATCATACACGCAGCATGTTCCACATCTATCGAGTCCACCGACTGTACGGACAGCCACGTGCATCGTCAAGCCATAAAAAGTCACACTCGCTCTGTGTGGGGACAGGAGAGATGGTTTGCACAGCATCCATAACCGATGAAAGAGCGACGAGCGACGAAAAAAGACATTTTTAAAAGACCACACTTTTGTCACAGACAGGAAATGAAAAACATTTCTCCGCTTTTTCTGTCGGCCACTCAAACTTTTCGCCGGCCGCTCTTTTTTCTTTTTTGCGTGTAACATTTCCCTTGGCTACATCGCTGGACTGTCTGAAGGCTTTTTAATGATCATAACTGCTTAAAGAGGTAGGAAGTGGATATTGAAGGATTTCTTAGTTATGCAGTGGTTTATAGGGCGGTAAAGTGTGGAATGCTCACTTTATAACTAACCATTACTGACCACTTTCAAAGGAACAAAATGGACACGTTTTTTAAACCACTGTCTTTGATTGCATGCTTGGCATCAAATTTAAAATGTGCAACATTTCTTAGTGTCGACTTTCCAAACGCTTTCTTTGTTCCACTTTTAGTTGGGACAATAAATTAGGTACAAACCATCACATTGTTTTCGTTTACACTTTCTTAAAGTCAAGGCTGTACATTACATTACATTACATTACTCCATGGGTCCTGTAAAAACAAAACAAAAGTGTGTGACACTACGGCAGCTAGGACGTGTACCCTGCTACGGCTGGATTCAAGTGAAAAACTCCACAGCTGAGAGTACACTACTACTCGACAGCAGGGACTTTTCATTCATACCACCCCACAGTCACCAAGTGAGTGGAAGGCCCAATGTTTTTGGGTCTGGAAACGTTTACCTAGAACACAAAGGCTCGGGCGTTGCTTTAATTCCACACTCTGTCACAAATTTGTCATAAAGAAAAAGAAAAGTGACAAAACAATGAGCGCTCCTGCAGTAGAGCTTTTATTCCCACAGCTTTCCTGTGGCACAAAGCTCGCACAGTCCAACGTTTCCTCATGCAAAGCTGTAAATATAAAACACCACAAACAGCCAGGATGGAAGCGGACTCGATCTCTTATAGAAGAGGAAGGTACACATATCCATTTTCACAGATACTGGAATGTGGTATCCTGGGCAATGCAACTGAAAGAAGTCGATGTAAATATCAGCATGTGACTGCCTGAAATCCCGAGGAAGCGGCAGCAGAGAGGATGAGGAGGCACCGATTTGTATGAAATGAGCTTGTGTGCACTAAAGAATAATAGAGCCCAGAATAAAAGCAGCACACATGAAATATTGATTCCAGTTTGGTGTCTAACGTCATCTAGACATCCACCTCCGCTAATCCGCCGATCAGGAAACAATCCGCCGTCTGGCCCGGGTGAAGCCTTGCCCTTACAGTAAAATGTTGGTTATGCTGACAGGCGCCAGGCAGCCATTTAGGTGCATATGGAGCCAGTTGAGTCTCTACGTAAATGGCTGATGCATTTCGAATTTTTCTTCCTAATTGCTGAGAGCCATCAGCACCCCCGGCCTCCTCCTAGCGCGTTTAATCCGCCACTTTATACAGCCTCGCGTCAATAAAAACCGTTTCACGACCTCGTCTCGTTCCACTGCTCTCTCCACGAGCTTTAAGTAGTACCTGAAAGACCGTGGTTCTTTATCGAGTCTGAGTTAACCCCCAGAGACTCTGGATGAAACAATGAAACGGATTGGAGGCACTCCGACCAACGCTACCATCAGAATGTAATTACAACACGTCCGTTAGCAGCTCGGCTGTGAGCAAAACAAAAAAGCCACAAACGATATATATATAAAAAAAAAGATCCGCAAGTGTTTGTGCTGCGACTAGAGGCCTTTAAATGTAAAGTAACAGTTGCAGGCGGCATTGCTGGTCGCCAACATGTCAGCATGCATCAATAAATAGCGAAGCAAAAGGCGCTCCATTGTCTGACAGCGTATCGGCGTATCCGCTAACAGGAAAACGACACAATAACCGTCCCGCCGAGACGTCAAATCCACAGTAGCCGTTTCAAAACATCTCTGACCACAGCCAGGCCCGGCACACATCCTCGGACTCACCTGTATCTCCTTTCGCCTCAGTGTGTAGCGTCTCCGGGTTCACGGTCCGGTCCTGACGCGTTGCAGCAGCCCCTCACCACCAGTCCCCGGCACCGGCAGGCAGCACTGAGATGCTGATTGGGCCTCGCTAGACACTCACCCTCTCGGTGCAGCCAGACAGGCAGCTCATTGGTCAGACACTCTCTCCGTGAAGTCCAGACAGCACAATGAATGGCTGCTCGTTTCCACAGAAGACCCAGACAGACAGCTGATTGGTCGCTTATTTCCGCGGCGGAGACAGAGTGCGACTTGATTGGATGATAGTAGTGTTGTTGTCTGTGTCTGTATGGAGAGCCATGTTACCTCAAACGAGGCGAAAAAAAAAAAAACAGTTTGGTTGTATTCACTGAACTAAAGCGGATCATTTACGGTGTTTTAAATGATTTTCACCCCGCGATGTCTGAATAACCACAAACAACAGCCACGATTTTTCAATGACTTCTTGTTACATCCGTTTCCTAACGGCTATTCTGTCCTTACATGCATGACAAAGACCCAAGGGAGGGCACATGTAGCTAGGACAGCATTGGGTGGTTCGAGGATAGGAAACGTCATTACTTGTAACCCAACTAATGCACTGCAGAGCAGCTCTTTGTAGGCGCTACAGCACGTTCACTGGGTTTACAGTGGCAGGCTGCCCGTATACCTTCAGGACTTGCAGAACGTGGATTAATATACACGGTAAATAAAGTATTTTTATAGCACTTCTCTAGTATTATCACTACAGTACTACTCAAAGCACTTTACACTACACATACCTATATCCTGAAAATTCTCAACGTTACTGGATGACTACTACCTTTGTCAACATCAGTGGCTTCAAAATTGTCACTTTTTTGAGTGCAAATAACTTTGGTCACATCTTCATGTACAGTGCATAAATACCTACAGGGGTAAAATACACGCATCAGCCACGATAGCTGAAGTGAAAAACACTGATAATCTCATTCCCAGTCATGCTGGGACACCTTCAGGTCTCAGCGTCATGTAGATATTGCATCGACAATCCACCATGGCAAGCACAAGCGTCCTTCTTCAGGTAGGACAATGCACCCATTTACTCAGTAATAACTGTCCAGGAGCGGCTCGAGGAAATCATGGTCAGGGTCCAGGCAGCTGGCAGTGTTTTCCCTTCTGCTTCCCAGTATAGGTGGACTGGTGGGTGACTGGTGGGTGACTGGTGGCTTCCTCTACTATTCACCAATTTAACAAGACAGACTGTATCAAATTAAAATGTACCATTTGTGCTGCTTGTCTGAACTCTACGTGCACACCTTTCTGTCCTCCTTCCTGGCTGGAGAATTATGAAATAGTATTACTACTATAGTTAAGTAAATATCTACTGTATTACCACAAATTATTGATTATTAGTTGAAAGTGAGTGGGGATAGGTTAATTGGAAAACCTAAATTGCCCATAGGTGTGAATGCGGGAGTGACTGTGAGTGTGAATGGTTGTCTGTCTCTGTGTGTTAGCCCTGTGACAGACTGGCGACCTGTCCAGGGTGTACCCCGCCTCTCGCCCCAAGACAGCTGGGATAGGCTCCAGCGCCCCACGCCACCCTGAGAAGGATACGTGGATGCGAATGGATGGATGGATAGTTGAAAGTGATAGATTTTTTGTCAAACCATGCCTTGCATATAACATGCACACACACATTATGTATATATCAATTTGTTCGATTATTGATACTGAAACAGATTTGATTATTCTTTAGGGAAATAAGGAATAAAAGCACCTCAACCCATGTAAAACTAATACTAGAGAATTGTGCATAAAGTCTAATTGATTTTTATAATGTAAAAACAATCCGCTGAAATAAAAAAGTTGAATACTGTCAATATCTACTGGACAATTAAAATATTGTTGAAAAATGAAGCTGGAGCGTTGGCAGCCGGTTGAACGACTGCCTCCCACTACTCTCACATCAGTTTAGTGTCGATGTCTAGTTTATCCGCAAAGCCGCATCACAGATCACCAGGAGACAGCAGCAGGCACCTCAGGCTGCCCAGCTGCAGTCACTGTAAACAGAGAGCTGCACTTTTCGATGAGATTGAAACAGAAGCAGCTTTCAGCAACAATCCCGAATGCGGCCACAAGATGGCAGTAATGTAAAGGATGGACGCACATGTTGACTGACAGGCGAGAAGCTTGTTGACCGTGTTGGTGCCAGGAGCGTGATCGCTTTACTTTGGCACTTTTCATTTCCTTGCTTGTCCTGATGGCACCGTGCAGACCACCCAGATCACACTCACAACACTGAGTGCAGTGAGGTGGCTCGTTTTAATGCTGCCTTTGATCTTAGCTATACTACCTTTTTAACCGTAACTTGGAATGGCAAGATTGTTTTTGACATTATCTATTGTGCATTCCTTCTCTTGATGACAACATGTAGCAATCAAAGGGTCCCTAAATGTCCTTTTCCCCACAGTGTGTCCTTACTTAATGTTCCTTTCAAAGTAAAGGTTTGACCTCTGACGTTTGACAGTGTAGTGCTTCAACAAAAAGCAGAATAGACAGAAAACATAAGTCAGTGATTTTGACGTAGTTTATCCTACAGCTAGTCTAAGGAGGGGGGAGGGGGGGCAGACTTATAGCCCACAGCTACTTCTAGCTGCACTCTTGTCACACTGGGTCACCACAACAGGTAACGCTGCATGTTTGAGTGGCAGAGTTTTTGTCACGGGAAGAGAGGACTCGGGATGTGGAACTGTTGTCAATGATAAACAGTGCGATAATCCACACAATAAGCCAAACAGTGCTTTTCTCCCAACTCCTGGGTGACTCCGTCCCAGACTCCTGGAGAAGGCGAAAACAACACACGACGGGTGCGCAGGCGTCCTCGCCGACAAGCTCACTGACACTGCCGGCTTAGAGTAATAATCCAGCGGTGACTGTCGTCCGACAGCACCCTTAAATACCTCTACCAAGGCGGAGGAAGATTAGAGGCAGCTGGCAGGAAAATTACGCGCAGGTGAGCCGGCTTCTGCGTTTTCCGGAAGCGCAAACTTCCGTAAACAAACACGCACGGAGGAAAAACAAACAAACAAACACGCACAGAGGAGCGTGGAGGAAAAGGGAGAGAAGCACAAACACATATAACAGACAGGTCACGCGGGGAGGACCGTCCGACCATGACACTTTTAACCCAAAGCCCTTCCAGGCACAACCCCAAAGGCGACGTGTGTCTCCAGCTTGAACTGACGAAGTGACCTTAAACTGGACTTTGTGGATTTTCCACTAATTAAGGCGCTACCCACATTAAACATATTAGTATAGAGCAGGGCTCACCAGCCTGTGTGACAGTCAGAGCTGCTTCCTGGGTACTGATTAATGTGAAGGGCTCCCAGTGTGACACACACTTCTGAAATAACACATTTTCTCAATGTAACTTTAATTATATGTTATCATTAATAATTAATGATATTCATCTATGTAAAGACACTGATTATGGCAACTGTTTCCATGGAGACCAGCTAGCACTGATAATATTTAATCATAAACATTTTTTTATATATTATCTCTAACAAATTGACACCAATGCAATTGGATTTAAAAAAAATGGCAACAAAAAATAAAAATAGATGCAGCTTACTGGTAAGTTGTTATAGTGAGCTATTTTTAGAACAGGCCCGTGGCTACTCATATGGTCTTCGCGGGCTACCTGGTGCCCGCGGGCACCATGTTGGTGACCCCT
>VURO01044316.1:32042-42441 GCA_015108175.1 Pelvicachromis taeniatus | reverse complement strand
TATTGAGTTTTTCCTTTTCAGTCACCTTTCTCATTCACCATGTGTTAATAGATCTCCCTGCATTCAACCATACTTGTTATTAATCTCTGTCTCTCTTCCACAGCATGTCTCTATCCTGTCTTCCTTCTTTCACCCCAAGCGGTCGCAGCAGATGGCCGCCCCTCCCTGAGCCTGGTTCTGCCGGAGGTTTCTTCCTGTTAAAAGGGAGTTTTTCCTTCCCACTGTAGCCAAAGTGCTTGCTCATAGGGGGTCATATGATTGTTGGGTTTTTCACTGTATGTATTATTGTAGGGCCTACCTTACAATGTAAAGCGCCTTGAGGCGACTGATGTTGTGATTTGGCGCTATATAAATAAAATTGAATTGAATTGAATTGAATTAAGTGATTTGCAGTAAATTGGATGGAGCACAAAACCAGAGGTATGGCTCTAAGGGAATAGAAACAATAAAGAAAACATAGTAGTCTTTAAATGAAATCAAATGGAAAGCTGACACATTTTTGTTGTCTCACTAACACTAACTCCCATTTTGTAAAAGGTTTTAGGCACAGTTCACACATCTTAGTTAACCTTTCTGCTAAACTCTAAACACATTATTGCTCACTATCACACATTTTGCACATCGATTCACTTGTGATGCGTAATGGGTATCGCAGGAGGCAGAAGTTAAACACAACTACAGCGCAGATGTGTTGCAGTTGTGTTTAATGATGTGAGAACGTGTTAAGAGATGAGCAAAAACGTTAAATGAGATTTACAAACTTTATCTAATTAAGTGAACGTGGTAAAAATAAAAAGACAGAAAATTGGGTTCAGAGATCGGTTTGAGTGCTGAATGCTCGTTGTTATTGTTGAATGTTGTTATTTTTGACTGGCTGTGTGCGTGTGATCTGAAACTGTTGTGTGGTTTTGAAATAGATAAGAACAGTTTTGAGCCATTTGACTGGTTGGGGGTTTGGCAAATGTTTGTGTATGTGAATATGTATCTTCACAATTATGAATAAACTGTAGCCTGGTATGATCGGAAGCTTAGAAAGTGTAATCATAGCTAACTTCTGGCCAATGAATATATCACCCTTCTATGTGTGCTTCTTTTGCACTATGAGTTAGAAGTTGCAATTATTCTGTATTTGGTTACAATTCACTTATTTAAAGTAACAAGAAATACATAAACTGATGTTAGCACTATTTTTTTTTTTCAAACTGTGAAGGAAAATTCTCTGCAATTTCCCAGCCTTATTAGCATGTGCAGCTGAGGTTGTGGTGGGAGTGCACCAGCACCATTAGGTCGGAGCAGCAGTTTTGATGGGGGTTCATTTGTGATGACTCACCTTCCTTCTCCCACCTTTTGTCTCCTCATTTGTGGGGTGTGTAGCCTTGGGTCGTATCCCTGTGCTCACACCTCTCCAAAGAAAGTCCATTTACATTTGTGATGGCAGTTTCAAGGATACTTTAACTGAACAAAGTCCAGCGAACATTGATTAAAACCACAAGTTCACAGTGTCAACACACCGCCTTCGCTTACATTTGCTGAAAATGTTAGCCAAGGATCTTCTCACTGAAATACCAAATCGCCATTGTCATGTTAAAACGAGTGATAAGATATCAGATTTTCAATGATACAATTATACACAACTGTGCCCTTTGCATTGTAAATGCAATCAAAATGTGGGTAACCTGGACTGCTGGTGCAAGACATTTTGAAATGAATCATGCAGAGATGGATGAAAGCAAAAAAGAAAGCCTGACATTAACCTCAGGCAGAATACCGATGTGGTTTTCCGAACATCTGTCTGGTTTTGTCGGTTGGACAGCTTCGATTGTCCGGTTGAACTAGTTTAAGGAAGGTGTGTGCCTTTCAGTTTAATATATGGGAGCCTATCAGTCAACAGTGAGCATGTTCAAACTTTATGACTATGATAAGCATAAAAGGAAATAAAAAGTCTGTGCTGGAACCAGAACCTATGTAACAACCTGCTGTACAAATACACAAACTGTAAACCATTTACATTTTTTGCAGTTTATAATATCATCACATTGTCCAGTCAAAGTCCATGCTTTAAATTAAAATGTCTGCGTGGTAAACTATGCTGTCAGGAGCTGATTTCTTTTGACTGATTCACTCTGTGTGGCTGTTGGTTTAGCTTGCCTGCCATTAAGGATGCATAAAATCAGTGTTACAATGCAATTTACAAAAGGTTTGTGAAGCGCAGTGCTCTGAAAGGAGTAAACCATGGTTCACCTGTAGGACTTAACTAACATATTTGGGTCTTTTCTTCTAAAATGTTGTTGAAGTATTGTACTTCATTACAGTTTAAGTTACTTTTATAATTTGCCTTTCCATTTGCCTTACAATTCTTCTTCGCTGCCGTTTGAAGAACAATGCATAACTGTTTCTGTAGTTGACAAGTTAGTTTGTTACCCACACAACCAAAAACACAAACTTGAAGCATTTTTTAAATCTCTGCAACTGATTTCACATTTTAAACCTAACGTTGATAATACTTTGTACTTAAAACTATGCATTTTTGTGCTCTTTACTTTGTCTTTTACTTTAAAAAAAAACAAAAAACTACCTTGATATTTCTGCCTTCACTGGAAATATTCTTGAAATATGAGGCATTTTTTTTCATTTCAGCTTGTACTTAAGGTTAGATCATTATTGATGCCCTTAATCGTACATTTGAGTATAGGCTTGCAAAAGTGGGCATTTTGTTTCAAAGACTGTCCAGTGTTGTTCAAAATATTTCAAGTTCCATCATTCACAGTCAAGTAAATCTTACTCCACAGATTGAAAAACAAATAAAATACTGTGAAGACATGTTTCTCTGAGTGTATGGTCCCTATAAATAAATGATAAAAATAAAAAAAGAATCAAATTTCATCTCAGAACAAAAGCACTGCGAGGAAAAAAGATGAATATTGTGTCACATCGTCCTCCTTTTTTTCTTTATCCGGTGAGAGGACAACAGCGGAGACGCCTTTCGCGCTCCGATTGGTTGTCCTGATGTAACTACATCGCTGATTGGCTCAAATATTGCCGCTTTTGCGGTTCTATTTTGAACATAAATACGAGCAGCTTCAGTCCTTTCCTCGCAAATCAGGGGGTTTGTCAGAGAGCAGGTACCTTGTGCTGTAACTCTCTGGCACAAACAACAGCTATGTGGCTTTAGTAGTTTGGAGAGACCAAATCTGGGTTTTACGCCTCACGGAACCGCGTCTACCTTACCGACTGGTGTTTCGCATCATTTGTGGAAATAACTGTGCCAAGCTAGCTGATTAGCTTCCGGGTTAGCTCGAAATTTGGACCGTCTTGCTTTTTCCGACCCGAAATTCAAACCAAATCTATAGTACAGCAGTACACCCGCGTGACTTTTGCACAGATTGGATAGCGAGAAAAGCAACATGGAATCTATTTTTAGCAGAATTAGTCCTGTTAAGACGAACAGGCCCGACCGGATCCCCGAGCTTTCCTTGCTCTCGCTGCCTGAGCACAACACTAAGACCTCGCACTGCAGGAATCTGTTTTCCCCTGGACCCACGGCTGTGCTGTCTCCTGTCACCAATTTGGCTATGGACATGAACAATTTAGCTGGACTCGGAAGGTACTAGTAAGACGTTTTTATCTGTTCTCATGTAACTGCAGTTCCTGTTTTTACAACCATTACCTACCCTGACATTTGTTTATTGCTTTTGACTTGTTTTTTGCAATGCACAATAAGATTTGGTCTTGACATTAAGAGAATTTTCCTGTTTCTTTTTTTGTCGCTCAGCCATTGTGATACCCCGAAAAGGAAAAGGCATGCACCCCTCGAGAGCGTTCCCTCCTTTGCCTCTGACGTCTCATCTGATGCTGGTGAGACCACATTAAAGCTATTGTCTGTGCTAATTGATGCTAAAAGGCTAAATGTTCATGGGCTGAATTTGATTTTAGTCACGAGGTTTGATGCGGTTATGAAAAATTAAGTTTTGTATTATTATTTACTTTAGCTGCAGTAATTTTTTTTTTATATATTCTAATTTGCCAGTTACTGCTCAAATATATCAAGTATCATCTGTATTTATTCTCTTTTTGACTTATTTGAAATTCCAGTCTTCAAATGTAAAGTCCCTAATCCACCAGAAAATCCACTGAAATATGAGAAATGCCTGTGTATATATGTGGCATGTCAATATAATCTATTTGTGACACATGTCTCTTCCTTCAGGCCTGGGCATGGATCTCCCCAGCCCACTGGATGCCATCGAAGTGGATGACGCGTAAGTTACACTATCCTGCTTCTGACTATTGTTATCAGCCTTTGAGCAGTGTGTCTCTCCTCACCCCTCTGCCCCTTCACCCAACCCTCCACCCCCACCCAGCGCTTGGGTTCAGCAGAGCTAAGCACCATTTCCCATCTGAAGGATTATTTCTGCCTTTGACTTTAAGACGATGGCCTCGCTCCTTTTTCTTAGACAAAGAAGATTAGCTGATACACCACGCACACTTTACTTTCTAAATCAATGTAGTGTGACATATCATGAAATTAACTTAATAGATAAACATTGTAATTTTGTATGTGGGAAATAATACAACTGGGACAATATGCTCCTTAAAATCAATTGGAAACCCTTGTACTGCTCACTGAAAATACTACAGCAGTTGTGCTCAGCGTTGTTATCTTGATCAGTTTGTTAGCATACCCTCAGCTGCCTAATCTTGGGTGGGCTTTTCCTTATTCTCAGTTGGGTGAGTCTCTGCCCTGCAGACATCTGCTGAGGTCTGATGTGAGTTCTTTTGCAGCAGTTGGTGCTCAAGACTTCATTCACCTCCTTTTACAGCTGTTAGGTTGCTAGGAGTTTTCCATGATGGGGGGGAGGATGTGTCGTGCGTGCTCTGGTTTGGTAACCCACCCCCTCTGAGCTTTGGCACACTCTTCCACTGCAGCCTTATTTCAATAGGGAAAGGAGGGCTGGAGTTTCTCTGCATCAGCTATTGAAATCAGGGCACCCCCAGAGAACAGCTGCCCTCCCCTCTTGTGGTCTGACACGCTCCCCCCTCAACAAACAAAAGAGCTCTTGCATAAAGGGGGCTCGGCAGCATTGGCTCCAGCAGGCATATGGTAGATTAGTTGATTTCCGCATCCCTTCCCCTGACCTCCCTCCCACCCCCTGAGCACTCAGCCCCACTTGTTTAGCATACAGGTGGGCAGTACTTATATGTACTATAGTACATCTTGCTTCCATGCATTCACCCAACTTCCTCAAGTCCAACCGTTCCTCTTGGTGTCTCAATAGAATTCCAGATTCTTTGAAGTTTATGAGCATGTAGTGTTTTGACTGACAGTTGAGGCTTTCCTAGTCTCTTTTCTTAGCAGATCTTGGTGCAAGAATGTTAGTTTTTCATAATTTTTGAACAATTCCTTACTATTCTCTTCTTTCTGTTACAGATTTGAAAAAGCCATTCAAGAGTCAAGCAGAGTTGTCAATGAGTAAGTTTTGTACCTGACATTATTTTCCCCCATAAAAGCAACATGCTCTCCTGAGAGCATGTTACTTTTCAAGGCAAAAAAGGTTATCTACTTATTACGGTGGTTTTTATTGACTGCAATTCTGTTCTTTGCCATCTGTTGATTATAGGAGAATGCCAATTCGAAGAATCAACTCATTGCCCGTAAGTATTTTACAGCCTTGTGTATAATGCATACGCATTTTATCTTTTATCTTTGGGGATAACAGATAATAAGGCCTGTTGTAGTTGTGATTTTGCCTCTTTAATCTTAAAGAGGAGTTGACGATAAAACACAACTTATGAACAGAACAGTGGAGCCTAAACATTTTGCTAACCGTTTCCTTTTTGTCTCCTCAGCTCCAGCTCATGGGTTTCAGTCCAGCTCTAAAGGGACAGCAAAATGATCCAAACCGCTATGGAGTATTTGGGCAGCAACCTTGCCAAGTAACAACCTCTCATCATGAGAATAAGGAGAACATGCCAGAGGTCAGTTGGATGGTTAGACCAAAATCATTTACTTATGTCTCGCTGCTTTAGAACTAAGGTAATGCTATATGCTTGAAAGCTTTTGTGCAGATGGCATTTCATCATTAGGGTTAAAAATGGGATATTTGCATTTTATGTCAGTCAAAGTTAGAATAATATTAACAGGTGCTTTTATTAATCTGTCAAATCTAATTGTTGTCATTGCTTGTTGCCTTTTTATTTATTTGTTTTCAGGAAAGCTTTGAATTCAAGAAACCAACCAAACCAGCATCACGGTGTCGTGGTCGTTCCTTTAACAACGGGCAGGCAAAGGATACCTTTGCCTGCCGTCCCAGCTCCGCACCAGCCCTCATGGTATGTGGAGAATCTGCCTGCAAGTTGAAAAGGGGATGATGTGCTTCTAGATAGATGCTTACCTTGTGTTTCTTTTGTTTTTTTTGTTTTTTTGTCTTTTATATAAAGCTTTCTTCACCTCCTCCGGTGAAGCAGCTCGACTTTCATGACTCCAGCCCAATGTTTCTGAGACGTTCCTCTCTCACCTCCTCAAATGATGATGAAGACGATGGCTTTTTGGATGTACTTGATGACAACATTGAAGTGAGTCTCTGCTGTTCACATATATATATTTTTTTATGGATTAATTTTTTTCTGCAATTCCCGTTTGTCAGACTTGATTTTTAACGTCACCCATTTGTTGTTTGCAGAATGACTCTGGGGTACCGATGGGCATGGCCAGCTTACTCACTGCCCCACTGGTGACTGACTGTATAGGAGAAGACTCTGTAAGTGTGCATAATCACACCAGAATACATTTTGCCTCGTGCACAATGTGAGTTGAATTTAATATTTTACACATTCTTGCATTTCTTTAGCCTGTGTTTCGGTGCCGACCACGAAGCCTGTTTCGCTCTCCTTCGATGCCAAGTCCTGTTTCCCGTCCCTCTGTGAAACATGCTGACCGCCCCGGAGATGAAAATACACCCATCAGGGTGAAGAGGCGGCGTAGCCTTGCAGGAACGCAAGTCACCACCGTGGACAAAACCCCCGAATCCCCGAGAATGGTAAGGCCATACTGCCTTGGACAACATGCATCACTTTTGTTGTTGTGAATATGACTCGAGGTCATTTTAACACGAGGCCTGTGGGGAGATCAGCTGAATGTAAGGAAGTAGCAGCATCGTTTCTCTGTTTAAATGAAGACTAAATGAAGTGCACGTATGCTGACATTAATCATACAGCATTGCTCCGGTCTAAGGCACACAGTGCACGATGAATGAAAACTGTCTTGTGTAACAAAAATGTGCTGTGGAGCGTAAATGTTTCAATCAGAAAAGAACATAAAAGCAGTGATAACATGGAGCTGCTGTTCTGAACAGACAGACTCAAATCTTCTTTTGTCTTTTAGACTTTGGTTCTACCCACAGTGGAGGGAAAACACCGAGACCTCTACTACATATCCTCAGACATGGTGAGTAGACGTGCTGTGTCATAGTGCTCAGTCCCGTCACCATATTTACTGCTGTTTCTGAAAACATTAAAAGTATGTTCTGTGTGGTCTTTAGATGGTGGCAGCTCTCACTGGCCAGTTTGATCATGTAGTTGAAAGAGTCGTTGTCATTGACTGCCGCTACCCTTATGAGTTTGAAGGAGGACATGTCAAGGTGAGTCGGTGACAGGCATTACAATATACACAAAACTCAGTGTGTCCTAATTTGTGTTTAAATAAATAAAAATTGCACAGAACGATTTGAAAATTGGTGTTGGGATGTAATGGATGCTCTTAGTAACAACTGTAGGGGAAAAAAGCTTGTTTTCATTTTTAGGGCTGAAAACATGACAGGATGCTGAGTTCAGTTAATCATGAATGCGCTTTGGTTGTGGTCGTTGATGTCTTTATGTATTTTTATATTTAAATCTCAAAGTATGCAGTGTTTATGGTATAGTCCCTAGTAATTTTTAGTAAATGTCTAATAAATGTGAGGAGTGACATTTCTCTGCAATTTTATCCTACTTAACTACCCACTTTCTTTAGATAATGATTCAAAATAAGTACACTTTAATGTCACATGACCAATTTTAAAAAAGCAACAACAAAAAAAAAACAAATCTAATGATGAGGATGATGAAAGCCATTATTTGTCACTACAGTTTCCTGGAGTGAAATTGGACCTATCACACATACATTACACAACATCACATTTGGATGACTGGTCGGAACAGGTAGTTAAGTACCTGTTCTGACCTGAGGTACACAATATGAAAGGATGAGGAGGAGAGAGGAAAAAAGACTAATCAGACACTGCAGATGCCCAGTTTGGGTACAGTAAAAAAAAAACAACAAAAAAAAACACCTCAGCACATGAATTCCACATCTTACACCATCAAAAGACACGACAAGCAATTGGGGTGGGGGTAAGGGTGTTACAAGTGAGCCGGTGTAGACAAGACCCCGTCCGGTCCTCGTGACAGTCAATGGCGCTGGTCTAGACCCGCCCCATCTACCACAGCTGGGAGAAGCATTGGAGGCGTTGGTTTCAGGGAAAAAAAGGGGGGTGGTGGTGAGAGCATATCAGTGTTTGGGTTGAGCTGACCGTGAAACCACAGCTGGCTCCTGGGTGTCCGAATCAACAATCACATTATTTTCCATTTTGTGCGTTTAACTGCACTCTTTTCACAACTAATGTTCATCAGTGGTCAGCCGGTCTCTCAATTTCACGCTGGATAACCGTGAGTTTCTCCAGTATGGTATCCATGCTGCGTTCCAAACGTGCCAGCTGAGTGCCCGACAGGCAGTCATTGCACTGACTGCTTTCTTCAATTTGCGATAACCCAGGGCCAAGCTGGCTCCAACAAGCAAAAGCCCTGTTATCAAGGTTCCGAAAAGGTAAACGTCCTCAATGGACAGTCCCGCCAGGCACAGGATCCTCCAGTTCTTCCACCCATCCATCGTGTATCCAGCCGGGAGGGTCCCGTGAGGGCAAAGTGGCTCTCCCGAGCTGTGACTTCTCGTTGAGAAGAGAGTGTCCATCGCATTCAATGACCAGTTGCTCAAATCCATAATGTCAATTTAGGTTTTAGAAAGCAAAGTTATGAGTCTCTTCAGGGTGATCGAACAGTTACACTGAGACTAGACAAGGACACAGAGCTAAGCAGGAAAGATAACGGAACGGAGAGGGGAGAAGAGCGTCCGCCTCCGTTGAGAGCCAAACGAGAAAGAATCCCAAAAGGTTGATTATGTTCATCTGGACGCAGTGTTTTCAGTGGGAGAAACGTTTTGTCACTCATCAAAGTGACCCAATCTAATGATCCATTCCTGAGCTTATGACGTGTTTGTTGCTGTTCCAGGGAGCGCTAAACCTGCACCAGGAGGATCAGGTGAAAGATTTCCTCTTCAAGAACCCCATTGTCCCATCCAGCCCAGACAAGCGAGTAATCATCATCTTCCACTGCGAGTTCTCCTCGGAGCGCGGCCCTCGAATGTGCCGCTTCGTAAGGGAACAAGACCGCACCATGAACGAGTATCCCAAACTTCACTACCCCGAGCTCTACATCCTCAAGGGCGGCTACAAAGACTTCTTCCCTCATTTTCAGGTTGGTTTTGATTTGATTCTCAATGAGTGAAATATGAATGCAGGTGAGGCCTTGTGTAGCTGGACCATAATGGTTCAGGTTTGATCAAATCTTTTGGCTAAAGAAATGCATGTTCATTATTTTGCATATCAATTATCAAAGACCCACGTGAATCTCCGCTGTTCAGTCCTCTGAATCCTCTTGTCTTGTTCTCTTGTGCAGACTCAATGTGAACCTCAGTCTTACCGACCCATGCACCATGAGGATTTCAAGGAGGACCTGAGGAAGTGCCGTCTCAAAAGCCGCACCTGGGCTGGAGAGCGTAGTAAGAGGGAGATGTACGGACGGCTGAAGAAGCTATGAGCGCGTCCTCTTCTTGCCCAGTCTGCCGCTAAAACACACTGCCTCTCCACAAAACGGACTCAGTGCAACCTCCTCATGTGTCTAATGCCTCACTCAAGGACGGGGGGGGCGGGCGGGCGGGCAGCAGAAAAAGGGATTTTTAAATATCCCACAAAGTTTAATTTTTAGCAAAGTTAGTTATTTATGCAAGTTAAAGAGGGAAGGATGTGAAATGATGAATCCTTGAAGAAATCGGCAGTGTGGTGAACAGATTTTATAATCGTGATTTGAAACATTTGTATTTTTAATAAAACAAACCACTAGGACCTACTGCCTTTTTTTTTTTTTTCTTTTTTTTTTCCCTAAATGTAAGCTGGCATTAAAAATATGAATCGGTGAAATATACAAACCACACTGCCAAGACTCCCCCCAGATTTTTTTATTTTTTATTTTTTTTTTCTTTTTTTTTTCTTTTTTTTTTTTTTTTTTTTTTTTTTTTTAATTCCTGTAC